>JAPQRP010000009.1:22554880-22570903 GCA_037367295.1 Apogon hyalosoma | reverse complement strand
ACACCTTTCCTGAAAATTTCATGGAAATTGGTCCAGTAGTTTTTGTGTAAAGTTGCTGACAAACAAACAAACAAACACACAAACAAACAAACAAACAAACAAAAAAAAGGAACCAAAAACAATACCCTCGCCTCCCCTTCGGGGGGCGGGGTAACAAATGATAAACCTCCACTAATACACGACAGGTGGAGGAGTCGCTCTCAGGCGTTTGTTATTCTGTTCTATTCTGCTTTCACCGCTCTGTCTTCCTAGTGTTTGAGCTGCAGATTGATGCAGAAGTGGGTCTTAAGCACCTGTTAAAAGGAGGTACATCTGTGTACTCTCCTAACAAGTGCACACATATGGCAGAGCCAGACTCATCTGCATAGCATGTAGGTGGAGGCGGCACTTGACAACTGCCTTACTTTGGTCATTAGGTCCTCATGAATATGCAGAATTGATGAAGAGTGTGTGGTAAACACATCTCAGTACCGGTAAATTTACATGCACACTTATTAATATGCTGCTTTGAACATGTTTATAGTACACATCAGTGCCTAATGGATTATACTCACACTTTATGTTTATTAAGTTAAAACAAAACAACTGCATAATAAAGAACCGTTGTTTCAGATGACAGTGAAAATATGTGCTGCGAAATCACACATAATAACCTGAGTAGGTAATTTATACCTTCATGGTAAAAAAAAAAAAAAAAACAAACAACAAAAGAAAATGAATGTGGACTGTTCTGTTAACACTTGGTACACATCTATTCAATTTAATTTTATATTGACCAAGATACATTACGGTTTGTTTTCTCTGGTTATAATTTCATTTAACAGGAGAACAGAATGTACAAATACAAAAAATAAAATAAATAAAAAATCAACAAATGATGGAAGGGTAGAATTCTACAATAAAAACAATAACTTAAAAACATGAATTATTTATCTACCTCTTAAGTTCAATGTTCAGTTTGGGAAAAACATGATGCCTGGTATTGTTTATCTACAAATAAACACACTCCAGACTCAGTTTATAAAGGTATAAAATCGCATTTGTTCAGTCAGCTTTTCAATTCCCTCAGTAAATAAGCATGACTTTTGTCTTTATACTGTGATAATGTAAATCACATGTAGTAACATCACAGCCCACAGTGTTTTTTGATTAGTGCCAGGAAAGTCCAAACCTTGTGTCAGTATCTACACCGACCAGTACCATCATTCTGAACGCTGACAGACACAGTGGTATTAATCTGGATGATCTCATTCTAGTAGGATATACTGTATAAGGAAGCAAGTGACCATTTAGTCCTCAGAGTTTACGTGTAAGTGGACAAGATTAGGGATCTGAGTAACTTTGACAAGGGAGAAACTGTAATGGTCAAGTCACTGGGTCAGAACATCTGCAGATCCTGTTCATTCTTGGTTTAATGTGGTCAGAACCTACCAAAAGTATATAAAGAACAACAACCAGATCTCAACTAACAGAGCACCTATAGGATCATAACGTTATTACCACCCGTCTAAAACCTGAGGCCTAGACTCCACCAGATCTCTGAAGGTGTGCTGTGGGATCTGGACCAACACATTAGCAGCAGATCCCTGAAGCCCTGGAAGTAGAGAGGTGGATCTACATGGATCAGATTTATTTGTCCAACACCTCCCACAGATGCTCAGTTGTCCTCAGATTGGGATGTCCTTCCTTAGTCCATTTTCGGTCAGTTCCAACCACTGCAGACCAGGACACCCACAAGACCTGCAGTTGTGGAGATGCTCTGACCCAGTCATCATGGTTACAGTCAGTAGTGTAGTCCAGGGTATACGCTGGTACACCTACTTATTTTTCAGTCATCATTGCATATACCCACTTCAAACCCCCCTGATGTGCACCATTCAGTCATATCTGAGCCAAATTGCCCATTTTTTCCCCAGGATGGTGAAGCATGACCCGCCCTCCTCTGCCTCTAATTGGTCAGTACTCACTGCCTTCACTGATTAGATTGGTTAACTTTAGGCATAAGGACTGATGAGCCAATCAGAGGCAGAGTAGGGCGGGTCATGCCAAGGAAACTATTGCTAACTAGTGCTGACCACCTCTGGAACCTGATTGGACACTTCAGGTGCCAGTGCCACCCCAGCTGATTGACAGGTCACTGCGCATTCCAATGAAAAATGCAAAATTCTTGGAAATGTGAACGAGAAAGGCAGAATAAACATTTTTCAAATGAGTAACACATATCGAGAGAACCTACTTTCATGGAATACATCATTCTGAGGTAAGTTTTAAGGTGGTTTCCAAATGAGTCACTGTTTTAAACTACTGCCCATATGACTGCACATTTAGAGGAGAGATGTCACCAAGAGTTAAACTGTGTGAGTAGGCTAACGTTAGGAAAGGCTAATGTTAGGAAAGGTTAAAGTAATGAAAGGCTAATGTTATGAAAGGCTAATGTTAGGAAAGGCTAATGGTATGAAAGGCTAATGTTAGGAAAGGCTAACGTTAGGAAAGGCTAACGTTAGGAAAGGTTACAGTAATGAAAGGCTAATGTTAGGAAAGGCTAATGTTAGGAAAGGTTAAAGTAATGAAAGGCTAATGTTATGAAAGGCTAATGTTAGGAAAGGCTAATGGTATGAAAGGCTAATGTTAGGAAAGGCTAACGTTAGGAAAGGTTACAGTAATGAAAGGCTAATGTTAGGAAAGGCTAATGTTAGGAAAGGCTAACGTTATGAAAGGCTAACGTTGTGAAAGGCTAACGTTATGAAAGGCTAACATTATGAAAGGCTAACATTGTGAAAGGCTAACGTTAGCCTGTGTGTGCCTCATGTTGAATACATGTACATTCATGCAGCTGCTTGTGTGATCAGTAATACCTACAAACTGCTCCTGATCAAGTCATGATTATTTTATAATGTGAGCAAATACTACTGATGGATTTTGGGTAAACTAAAAAGAGTAGTCTGACATGCCACTGTTTCTAAAACAGGGTGTTTTTCTGGAGTACTTTTTTTTTTTTTTAAGAAATTGAGAGTATACCCACTTCTCCAGGGACCAGTACACCACGGGTTACAATATGGATCTGGTCTAAGTCACTCAGGTCCTTATGTGGATCATTTGCTGCTTCCAACACATCAGCTTAGACGACTAAATGTCCACTCGTCTAATTTATCCAACCCAGTGAAAGGTGCTATTGTAATGAACTAATCAATATTGGTACCACTTCTTCTGTCAGTGGTGTTATGGCTCATCAGTGTAGAAGTGAAGGATGTCTGTTTTCCAAACTCATTTCCTGTCCTTTCACAGTATCTGAGGAAATGAGAAAATAAAGGAATCACCACAGCTTTATTTTTAGCACCACCTTTCCAATTTCTGCTCATGCCCAGTTGTTACTATCTCCTTTCCAATCATGGTTTCTTCTCTTTTTTTCACCTCCTCTCATCCCTCTTTTCTCTGTCTAACTTTCCTCTTCTACTTTCTGTTTTGTTTTTTTTTTCTTCCTCTATCGATTAGCCAGGCGCTTTTTTTTTCCATTCCAGGATTTAACAAGCAGCCCTTGGTTCAGGGTTAGGGAAATAAAAGGCAGCCCACTGCTGTCACAGCTCTTAGTCTTGTCCCCAGAGGGCCACTGTAGGCCTTCGGTAATGACTGGACTGTAGAAGCGGGGGTCCTCCGGGTCCTTTTTACGTCATTCCTGTTCCTCTCATCTCCTCTCTCCCTCTACCTTAGTCTCAGTCACTTCTCTGGAGATTGCAGTTCTGCCTTAAAGATTAAAAAAATATTCCCCTGAACAGTAAGTTGACCCCTGATCCCAAAACAATTACTCTCTTATTTCTCTCTAGAAAAGGGAAGCAGCTGCTGTTTTTGTGTTTGTGCCATAATATGTAAGTTTATTTTGAATTCCCATCTGTAGTCATTTTCAGACACATTCTTTGCAGTATTTCTTCCTAAGGTCTGCTCCTAAGCTCTTTTTTTTTTTTTTTTTTTTTTTTAATTTACCTTGCCTACAGTAATGCAGATATTTTGGCCTCTCATTCATATTTATACAAGGAAGATAAGTATGTGTGTATCTGTGTGAACAGGGAAAATGAAGAGAGTACAACGATGGCATCAACTTGCGCATATTTGATGTCTGTTACTACAAAATTATGTAGATCATGTATGTCATTGTCAGCTTGGACACATTTGGAGGCTACACTAGTTTTGCAATGGCATAAACTAGTTAAAATAATAATAAAATTATGATTATTATTATTAGTATTAGTAGTATTTTGCAGTTCATTTACCAGCAAGTTTGTACCTTAATCCGTCTTTGTTGTTCAACTAAATGTCATTTGTCGCCTTCAATATCATTGTCCAAATCCATGGTGTCAAGAGTTTACACTCTAGCACAAACAATCATTTGTCCCAACATTTACTGTGTTTTTTTAGACGTTTTTGCATCATAGTGTGTACACAGGTGTGTACAAGTATAGTGTGTACAATTTTATAGTATAATGGTTTAGTGTGTTTACCGTGGACAGGACATATGCCTGAAAGGGATTTATTGATGATTTATTGTGTCTCCAATCAAGGGCCAACAACCACATCTTGAAAGTGATGCCAATGCAGATATATGCATATAAGTGTAATAACCATAACAGCTGCTCCATGCTGGCTCCAATAAAGCCAGACTCCCATAAACCTGCATTTTATTTCTCTAGAAATACTTCATAAATAAATAAATAAATGTTTCCAGGTGTCCTTCTGGTCTCATTCACTTCATGCTCTCTATTAAGTGGAGTGGTGGTCTTTCTTGTAAATTATTGCGCTGTTAAGATTTTAGGCCAAAGTTGCACTAAAAGTACCATCAAATTGTTTTGTTACATAACTGTTTAACTTTACTGTTTAAGTTTGGATTTTAACATCAGTTCACTCATGATGTTTTGGTTGTCCAAACCTCTTCCCCTTTTAACTTTAACTTTAGCTCAAAAAAAAACACAAACAAAAAAAACAAAAAAAGGGGTCAAGGCCAAAAAAACACAAACTCCTTATTACCTCAACATGTTAGTCCATACACTGATGGGTGATGGCATCATGGTTCTGTTCGTTTATTTGATAAAGTCTGTGGTCCCAATACAATATATAACACAGTGTAAAAGTCCTAATCCAACATTATGTTTTTTGGTTTCGTAAAGTAAACACACATTTGTATTTCTCAATCTCTGTATTATGATCATATCTGGATATGTGTGTATGTATAAGTATGTACAGCAGGAAAAACAAAAGTTTCAAGGAAAAAAACTGTTTCTGTAAACCAAAAAGGTCATATTTAGTGTGACCTCCCTTTGTACTGACCGTGTCTTTAACTGTTTTGCTCAGATCTGATGTGTATTATATTAATTTCCTGATGCTTTCATTCGACATGTCAGATGTTTATGACTGTTTGTGGTGCTTCTTATCATGGTCACAGAGGTCACAATAAATAGCCTTTTTAACCACTAGAACCCATTTAGTTGAGTTGTTATGTGTGCCTTTTTAAGTAGTTGCACATGTTTTGTGTATTTTCTTGTTATATGAAAAAAGAGAATAAAAAAAAGTATGTTCATTTCGACTCTGAAAAGGTAAAGGTGGTTTAAGACCTTTGAACAGTTTTGTTTATTAATATAATATGTGCAATAGATTTTTCTTACCCATAATTTGTCTCCAAAGCAGAAGCTACATTATATTGATTGGACTGGAGAGAGTATCAAGCTGTGGCTGCAATTAATCATTTACTTGTATTTTATTCATTAAATCTTTATATTTCATGATAAAATCTCATTCTTACTGTTGTGTGGAGATGAAGCTCAAACTGAAACAAAAGAGAAAATGAAACACAACTCAAAAATGAGATGCAGTCTTGCAATTAGTGACCCTGTAAGATTCCCAGTCTGTAAAATATTCTAGTCTGTGAGAGAAGGCCACACAATGAGCTTTTCAGAGTCTTCTAGTGAATGATAACCATAAGATAATTGGTTGACAGACGTCATCTCACAGTTTTAGGTGATATTAATGTTTTCATCTACCTCTAGGGTAATGAGGAGAGGAATAAGTCTGAAACAAAGGTAGAAGAACCCCATACTGTTTGTACTTTTGATCCACTTAGTGTCTTATAGCCAACAGTGATGCTTTACATCAGGGGTGTCAAGCTTACTTGAGTTCAGGGATCACATACAGCCCGATATGATCTCAAATGGGCCGCACCAGTAAAATAATTACGTAATAGCCTATAAACAATAAGAGCTCCAAAATATTCTGTTTGTTTCAAGCAAAAAAGTATATTACAATTACAAACTGTATATTAAAAAAAAAGTTAATAACCTGAACGACCTGAAATGAAAAAATAAATATGTGCAATTTTAACATTATGCCTTATCATTTATACATGTACATGACATATTTCAGTGAATCTACAAAGGCACAAAACATTTAGTAACAACCATAACATTAACATTTTTTAATTTGGAATTATTATTATTATTATTATTATTATTATTATTATTATTATTATTATTATTATTATTATTAGTAGTAGTAGTAGTAGTAGTATTAAGCTATTATTTTACCAGTCCAACCCACTTGAGATCAAATTGGTCTGATATGAGTTTGACACCCTGGACTATTACAGTGTAGACTCAAACTCCACCTTTTCCAAACAATGAACACTCACAGACCTAAACAGTGGCAATCATGGTCAAAATGACACATTTTGTTTGCAAAAAACATGCCCACAATTTTGCCTTCTAACAACACAACTTGCCAACAAATGTATGAGCTCGTCCAATCAGTCATTACACAATGGACAACAGCAAATTAGTGTCACCATTGCTTGTAGCTGTGTTATCTTTCATGCCTGTGCCATTTGTTATCTTTCTACATAGGCTATGTTCCAAATTTGCCATCTTGCAAATAACTGGATCCAGAATCGGAAATGCTTTGAAGCACATTTTATTGATTTCATGGCATTCTGTTTTTCAAACTGTGGCTGAAAACTGAAATACTGTAAATATTGAAGAAAATAAACCAAAATAAAATCTATTACACATGGTGTTTGCTCCTTATCCAAATAAAAATTCCAGACTTTTTCAAAACTGTTTTTTTTTTCCCACGAGACCTTGACTTTATGTACTTTTATGCTTGTGTACCTACTTTTTTGGTTGCGATTGTACCTGCTGTGTGTAGTAGAAAAGTTCATTTTAATAAATGTATGAATGAATGAATGCAAAATTCGCAGTATATTATGTTTTAGTGACAGAAACGTTTTCAAAGCATGTGAAAATCACACATGTGCATGGATATCATACAATCGGGAGGCGCCCTACTGTCAGATAGCCCGTTAGTCAGAAAAGGGTTAGGGTTAGTGTAGCCCTGTCCCTGCATGTTTTTGTGCATTACCCATCGTGTTTTCCCTACTTTTAACCTCTTGATTCCCTTCACAATATCACTGATGTTTCCCTGGTAATCCTCTTGCCAGAAATGTCGGCTACACACGAACGTACTTCCGGATTGGATTCTGAAGTTCGGCCCCTCATTTTGATGAATTGCAACAACCCATTTCTTCTTCTCAACTAAATCCATGAAAACCATGAAAACTTAAATATGGTTGCCTTTGTTTACTCGATGTACATTGGGGCACACAGCAGTGACACTTCGATGTGGCCTCAACCACTGTTGACAAGTAAACCGGAAGAAGCGGTACACAAACTCAGGACTTTCAAACGGTTTCCGGGTCATGCGTGAAAAACCCCTATTGTTGGGCTTCATAAATTCATCGCATGGGCCAGAATGAACTGGTTTTGGCTCAGGCCATATGTTTGACATGTGCTTGACATAGAGAAATGAGTGCATTAATGATAATACCTTTTCCTACTGAAGGGGTGAACGGGGTCACAGAGGCAGAACTAGACAAACTAATGCTGCTAGATTCTGTGGTGAACCATAAACCTTTTAACTGACAGGGTGTTGGCCATCAGACTGTTCTGGCAATTTAAACGTCTGGTTATTTAGTTTTTATATCTTGATGCATTTCCAACTCTACAAAATGCCAAAAAATATATTGCTTTTAATTCTGTTCACACACATAATGCAGATTTTACTGTGGTCAAAAATATTAGTCAACCAAAGCGTGATGAAGCCTTAATCAGAAAAAAAACGTCTCCCAGGTGAAACACTGCGGAAGTGGATGCCAAACATGTTGATTGTAATTTGTCCCTCTTTTATAGTACACATCAAACACCTTCTGTGTGTGTGTGTGTGCGTGTGTGTGTGTGTGTGGGACTTGTGTGTTTGTGGCTCTGCAGTGGTGAGTTTGAGAAGGAAATGGGTGTGGTCTAAACAGCTTATTGATTATAGTTGTGTTTAACGACTGCAGTTGTTGTAAATTGAAATGATGGCAGACGGGCAGGAGTTGGCGTGCGACTGGAAAAGCCTGTGTGTTTAAGCGAGAGATTAGAAGGAATGTTTGTTAGAGTATAGAGTAATTGACCGTGTTCAGCATAATGTTTGCAGTTCGTATCTTGTGCTCTTTTGTGTTGATTGTACGAGTTGCAAATAAGTACGTGTGCGCCGCGTTACTTATACAAGCGGTGGTGTTGGTGTGCTTCTTTGTGCGCGTGGTGTTTTGTGCACTTTCCCATCAGTGTGTATGAGTGCATTCATAATAACTCTTTATATTGTCAGGGGGTAATCATGTAAATTGCTGCATTGGAAGCCTGGATGCAGAGCCAGGCTCTTTTCTCCCTGATGCCTGTATTAATGCTGCGTCCCTCTGGACCAAAATCAGCTTTTCTGCAGGTTTTTCACTGTCAGGCCATTTTACCTGCTGCACAAATGCCCGTAAACCTCTTAAGCCCATTCTGCCCCATTTCTTTCCCTCTCCCCCTCCCAACTGGTCTCAGAGGATTCACCAAAGACAAAGACGCAGCCTTTCCGGCTATTAGGGCCATTTAAAGCTATCCCCTTGTTGAACATGCTTAAAATATATTGCTGTCAAATGTACTGTGATGCCTGTGATCAGTGTGTTTTTTATTTTATAGCCCCTGTTAGCTGCAGTGCTACTCTGGGTGTTTCCTGACTTAAAATGGAAGGCCATCTGTCATTAGTGTCATGTGATAGAACAGGCTAATTTGCGCCGTTGGCCTTGTTTATGCCACTTTTACGCTGCCGAAAGGAAAATATAAGAAGCATAAGACTTTGTAAGATAATTAGCATGAAATGAAAGACAATTCAACAGTTACAATGACTGCAAATATAGTTACTCAGATGTGCTTGACAGGGTTGATGTCTTATGAGAAACATCTGAAGTCGTCTTGAGTTGAATCCCAGACTGTGTTTGGTAACAGCCTATTAGATCTTGAACTTGACTCGACATTAGCAGTGAAATAAACAACAAAGTGTTACAGCTGATGTCCTCATCCGCAGTAATCTGTACGCGCCAGTCAATGTCATCCAATTTACGGCATCAACAGACTTCAAAGTCTGCTTGAAAACGATAACTGACTGAATTCACGATGCTTTTTATTCCATTTATTTGTGTGGGTTTATTTTAGAAGCACGCTAACATTTGTTCATATATTGCTGACTTTTATTGGTTGAATTGGATATTTCTGGGCACAAAGTGGTTCCAAAACCTATAGTTAACCCATAAAGACCAAGTGCTACTTCTGTGGTAGTTCCCAAATGAATTTTTTCTCTTTTTCTACCTTTCTTAACTGATTTATCCCCATTTTTAAAAATAATATTATACTCTTTATTTAGCATTTTTTGGTGTAAATCATGTATTTTCCTATATTTAATTCACAGATCATGTAGATATTCGTGAAAACTCAGAGTAAATTAAAAGTCAATATATCAAAACAGAAAAATTAAGAAAAAGCAATTTTTCAGCAAAGATATTGCAAACTGAATGTAAAAAAATGTGTCTCCATCCACTGTCATTGTTCCAACTCCATGGATTTTACTGGTGAATCAATGTTGTAGAAGATGATGGTGTTTCCATGGTAACTACGGAGCCTCTGAACGTCCAAATGGGTCATATCTGATGACCGAATGGGAAACAGGAAAACCAGGTTAAAACGGTGTAATACGTATGCTCCACCTATATGTGGTGCTGTACACAAACACAGACAGAGCTGCAGGATCCCAGAAAATCACAGAAGAATGCAGTGAGCATGTGCGTTAGTGGTGCTAATAACCTTAGCAGCACCTGAAGCACAAACACAACTCTGTAATCCACCATTGTTGTTTTCGTTAATGTTGTTACCGGTTGTTACGTCCGGTGTTTTCTGCTTCTGGTCACATGATACTACGGGGTCATCATTTCCAAAAAGTGGTGTTTTGTTGTGAGTTTTTTATCTGTTCTGGGACCCGTTTTCCAAAAATATCATTTCAGGGCACCAACAACGCCAGTGTCATGTGGACAAAAGGCTGAAACGATATTAAACTTTTGCGGATTTACATAATTTCGTTGTCGTGTGTACAGGGCCTTAAAAGGTTGCTGGTGTTGCTGCAGTGTTGTGCATTTTTACGACACAGACGACACTTTGTCGTAGTTTTATCCACGGGTGTAAAGTTCGCCCACACCACACTCCTCTTTCTCTCAGCTGTGCTCTCCTTTCAGACGCGTGCACCCGCAGACTGAACTGATGCTAACCAAGGTTACAATAGTTTTGGATTTTCATTATAGTCTAGTTTTATTTAGTTTTGACTTTTTTTTCTCTAATTCAGTAAGTTTTAACGTTTTAATTGTTTTAAATCGATTTTATATCGATCCGAGATTGACAAAGACAAAAACAAAGGGAATTTTATTTCATACATTTTTAGTTAGCTTTGTGAGCACACAATACAGTTTCAGTTAGTTCTCATTTTTTTCTTTTAATTAGTTTATTTATAGTTTATTTCAGGTAACGAAAATGTTTTTTTCAGTTCTAGTTTTTGTCATTTTGTTAGTTTTCGTTAACAGGGGGTGTGTCGGTACAAAACCTTGAATAAGTTACCCTATAAGATTCAGACGTGACACAGGCACTTTTATTTTGCATTTATTAATTAATATCGATACTTTATTAGCATAATCAGTCCTCAAATGGGTAGTGTGTGAGTACTGATATATCGATACCACAGAATTCACAGTCCACCACTACTTAGAAGTTATAGTTATGATCTGAAATCAGTCCTTTCTTTGATGAACTCTTGAACTCATCTGGTGTTAATTTGTTGCTCTTGTATTGATTTAAACCACTTTCACTCTTAATATCAATCAGTTTTGTTCCAAGTTTGCAGAAGAAACAAGAGACAGTGAGACAAAAGGGGACAAAACTAATGTTTGCTTAGCCTGTTTGACCTCTGTTTGAAGGCTGGATGAGCTGTGATCACTTAATTGTTTTGTAACCTTGTTTAAGTGAAGTGAGAGCCATTTTGGGTGTGTTTTATGTCAGTTAATTCACTTTATTGGCACTAAAGCTATGACTACATTGTGAGCTCTTGTTAGTGGGATGAGGAGAGGTTTTGTGTGAATTCAAAGCGAGTTTTGAATGTTTCCATGTAAGTATGGACACAATTTGTGAAATGTTGGTTAACCCATAAAGACAAAGCGCTATTTTGGTGGCAATTCCCAAATTAACTTTTTTCTCTATTTAACCTTTCTTAAGTGATTCATCACCATTTATTATAATATTATCCTCTGTATTTAGTGTTTTTTTTCAGTGTAAATTAGGTATGTCCCTATATTTAATCCACTGATCATGTTGATGTTCATTAATGCTCAGCGCAAATTCAAAGGTTATTCAAAGGTAACACAGAAAACTGATGAAAAAGTGACATTTAAAACAAATATATCAATAGCTGAACATAAAACAAGCATCTTCATTCACTGGCATCGATCCAACTCTATGGGTTTTACTGGTGAATCAATGTTGTAGAAGATGATGGTGTTTCCATGGTAACTACGGAGCCTCTGAACGTCCCAATGGGTCATATCTGATGACCATGAAAAGATAAAAAACTGCATTTTACACCAAATGTTTTCATTTATTGATAATATTTGTAGATCATTAAGTATAAAACAGTTTAGATCAGTAGATAGTTTTGTTTGCCAGTGGCTGTTTGGGTTTTTATGGGTTAAATGAATGCTGTGCTTCGGGGGGGTTTTGACCACATAACCCTAGCTATGTGAGTTTTAACAAAATGTTCTTGCTTTTAAATAATCCCTTTTCTCATCATATTTTGTGATATGATTTTTTTGTCGTTGATGTTTGAGAATAGCAGGCTATAGTTTCCAAAAAAAAAAAAAAAACATGCATGGGAGTTTTGCTTTGGCTCACATCTGCAGTATAGGTCTAAAATAATCCCACCTGGACTCTGCGTGGGCAACCCACAACACACATGAGCCACGTGCAGCTCTTTAGAACATTTTGTACTATTGCTAAAGGCCTTAAATCTTAAAGAACATTTCAATAACTAAAATGTGCATCACACATCCTGTCCTACCTAAAGTCTTTTTCTTTTTTCTTTTAAAGATTATTGGAAAAAGAAGACTATGGTAGAGAAATCACGCTGCAATTTTTGTGGACAACACTGCAACAAGGATAAACAAATGATCTAATGAGTTTTTTTGATTGGTTATCGTGGGTGTTGTTGCAAAAAATATAAAAATTCTAAAATATTACCATATGGCCATATGTTGGGTTTTAATTGTTTAGTTCTTTAATGCAGCACCTTCCTACCCGTTGGCATTCATCTCACCTGGTCTACATGCTGCATAATAGTGTGACTGTACATTTCTTTATTGTTGCTGTAAATAATGAGACTGTACACAAATAGATTGGATTGTTATGTTGACACACTTTTATGTACTTCTATTTCTATTATTATTATTATTATTATTATTATTATTATTATTATTATTATTATTATTATTATTAGTATTAGTATTAGTATTATTACTACTATCTACCTGGTCGGTTGTGTTATTGGTTTATAAGGTGCATCACAAGCTTAAAAAAAACAGAGAAAGAGAATTGAGTGGGACACATTGAGAAGTGTGTTTTAACCCATAAAGACCCAAACAGACCCTGGTGACCAAAACCATCTACTGATCTAAACTGTTTAATACCTGTTGATACACTAATCCCATCAATGCATGTAAATAATTGGTGTAAATACAGTTTATCGTCTTTTCATGGTCATCAGATATGACCCATTTGGACGTTCAGAGGCTCCGTAGTTACCATGGAAACACCATCATCTTCTACAACATTGATTCGTTAGTAAAACCCATGGAGTTGGATCAATGCCAGTGAATGGATATGCTTGTTTTATGTTCAGTTATTGATATCTTTACTGAAAAAGTCCCTTTTTCTTCAGTTTTCTCTGTTTTTGATACAATAACCCTCAACTTTAATGTGAGCTTTTATGAACATCTATATGATCATTGAATTAAATATAGGAAAATACCTCATTTTCACTGCAAAAACACAAAATACAGAAGATAATATTATAATTAATGGTGATAAATCACTGAAGAAAGGTTAAATATAGAGAAAAATGAATTTGGGTACTGACACAGAAGTAACACTGGGTCCTTATGGGTTAATTTTATCTCTGCATGTGAATGACACGACCAAAACGAGTACCGAATGTGAGGACATGGCTAAATACGACCCCCAGTGATCAGATCAGAGAATCCAACCTTGGTTTCATGCCTGTGGTCTGTGTCTGGTTCATTCTAAACCAGGCCATTACAGCCGGTACCAGTCAGACCGTGTCCTGAAACTCCTTCATGTGTGGTGATTATCTATCTCAGTGTGCACATCTTCCTGCAGCTGTCTACAAACACAGCATCAGAAGGATATAAGCCTTCACACGCACACGCACGCACACACGCACACACACACACACACACACACACACACACACACACACTGCTCTGTCTTTGCCCCTACAGGGCAGGAACTGAATGGAAAATCAATTATGCTTGTAATAAATAATCCTCTTAACGTGAGTGAGTTTGAACATGGACTACAATGGCTTTTCAGGAGTTTTTGTAGCTGAAGGCCAAAACTTTGCTCTCAAGCAGCAGGGTGTACCCCCCCACACACACACCCACACCCACGCACACGCACACGCACACGCACACGCACACGCACACACACACACACACACACACACACACACACACACACAGATGGGCACAGGCATGTACAGTAAACAAACATGGCTGCAGATAGAGAACAGCTTTATTTGGAGGAATGAGATAAGGTGAAAAACATTTGCTAGGGAGTGATTACACACTATATGGACAAAAGTATGTGGACACGTTGAATGTGGTGTTTCTTTTCTAACGGGTCTGGGATACAAAACAATAATGACAAACGTCATCCTATAGTTTTATATTATGATAAATATCATTGCATGGCACTGGCGAGTTTGGTTTAAATTGCTATCTTTGTTTCCAAAATGCCTCAGAGATGGTTTTTATTTAATTTCTCTCAACAGATTTTGATTTTTTTTTGTATGATTTTAAATGTTCTACCTTTACATTTCTAAATTATTTTCATGCGCTAACTGTAAATAATAATTTTCTACCACAACTAACCATCTACTTTCTTCACATCTCACTTAGGACAAAAATGATCCCATTAAACTTTAAGGAAATATGTTTATAAAGTATGTGGACAAAAATATTGGGACACATCATGGCTACATCTCATAAGATGTCCTGTTCATGCTGATTTGAGATATAAACATCAATATTTCATTAAAATAGAAGCACCTAAACTCAATGTTTCCAATTACTTTTGTCCATATATGTTTTGGTCATTTATCTCAACTTTATAAAATATTCTGTTCAAGTCAAATATGTCTGAATTATGCAGGAAAAATAATCAAATCACACAAATGCCTCACAAATCACCGATCTCCAGTCATTTTTTCCCCAAAGTTAAGAAAGTTTTAACAGTAAAGTGTGTCGATTTAAAGAATGAATTTATTTATAAAGCTTGCCCGCAGAAAAAAAAGCAAATTTGCAGGATGTCTGAGTCAACATGTATCAGATCTGTGGCTGAGGACAGCTCAGGGCCACACACCGCACTGCCATCCCAACCCAGAAAACACGATGATGGATGGTGTAGTCGGTGGATTTAGTGGTGCTGTAACATTCAGCAGGTTTGTTGGCGTTCAATTGAACAAAGTGCTACCGAATACAGGAGAGCACAAAAGGCCAGGAGCCTTTCTCACCGGCTAATCTTATAATAACCTACAAACCATATGGCGGGGGCTCTCGTCTCTATTCCCTTTGAACGCACTGGAGGTAGAGCACACGTGTGGCTGTTTTTGGCAGAAATAAAAAGGTTGTCCTTATGTAAGAGGTCTGAATATTGGCCTTAGGTAAGAAAGATGTTCATCCACAGTTATTGCATCAGTTTCACATGATGTATTATTGCATGTTTATGAAAAATGAGGTTACGTAAGGGTTGTGCTGCGGTCGAACATCACAGACAATAAAGTGTTTTGTAATCAGGCTGATGAAGAGGTGATAATATAAAAACCTGTGCTTGTCTGTCATGGAAATTTCAGTCGTTCAGAACCCATTTTATAACAAATGTTTTCTCCAGTGGCAGTTGCAGGTACAGCTGGTGTTAGAAGTCTACATACACTCATGGACGCAAATGTCACAGATTCTTTATTGTTCATTCATTAAATATACAGGACATACAGAGAACGGAGACACTGTTTCTCTCTCACCTTAACGCCATGCATTAAAAGAAGAGGTAAAAATATAATTAGATAGATAGATAGATAGACAGACAGACAGACAGACAGACAGATAGATAGATATTTACAGTCGCAGCAGTAGTGCAATAGATATTTGCTCTATCTCTAGTAAGTGGGACTGTAATTATGTGGTGCAATGTTGTTGAGGTTGGCTTTAGGCTTACTGCTGCCTCTGATGATGATGATGATGATTATATCATTATGACTATTACTTTTACCACCTTATTATAACTTTTATGCTGTAATTATTAAACT
>JAPQRP010000009.1:22519848-22540965 GCA_037367295.1 Apogon hyalosoma | reverse complement strand
CCATCCATCCATCCATCCATCCATCCATCCATCCATCCATCCATCCATCCATCCATCCATCCATCCATCCATTCATTGTAATGATTTTTGACTCTTTTAAGTCCTTTTGTAAGTCATTCCAGTGAATTGAAAAGCTGGTTTAGGTAGCTCTATTCGGACATCATTTGCAGATGTTTGATTTGATGCGTAAATAATGTTTTTTGATGCACTGCGTTAATATTTTCTTAAAATATGGACACATTCCTCTGAAATATTAGCAGTGATATTAGTGCTTCTAAGAATGAACTTACTATTGAGCCTGGTCCTTCTCAGATCTCTTACATGCCGTGCTGACATGAGCACACTCTCCATTTTTATAAGGACTTTTCTGGCTGTACTCTAATGGCTTTTGGTCTCATGTGCTTATATATACATCGATTTTATGTGTGCATGTCAGAACTGCAGACTTACAGTTCATGTTTGTTTGTGTTTCCATCAAGGTGTGTGTGGATGTGTGTTGGATTTGACTGTGCTGATGTGATGAAAAGCCATAGAGTCTGAGTCATGAGTCCCTGTGTGTGTGTGTGTGTGTGTGTGTGTGTGTGTGTGTGCGTGTGTGCGTGCATGTGCGTGTGTTCAGGAGCAGCCTGTGGGCCGAACACATTGTGATGAGACATAGGCTGGCACTAGCAAGGAAGAAAAGATATGTAGAAAATATAAAATGAAGTAAAGGCACTGCTTTGACACACTATCTGTCCACAGTTCACCACTGAGGACAGATGCTGAATGTACTGCATCTGCAAACTTACTGTGGAAATATTACATTTGTTGTTGTGACAGCTGAGGTTATTAACTGGTTAATAGTTTTGTTTTGCAAAGTTTGTCTTGTCTTCCTCGCTTGGCAGTTTGATCATTTTCCAAACCACCGCCGCGCGAAGCCAAAAGAGTGATATAAGATAAGATATAAAATAGAACGTGTTGACTTTTGTGTCAGAAAAACCTTTGACCAAAACCTGGAAGAAGATTTAACATTTAAGCGAAATGCTGAAAAGCTTTATAACCCAAGTGATATGAAAAGACTGATGCCACACATCTCATATCTGTCTGAAAGAAGGGATTTAGCTTAGCTTAGCATAAAGATTTGGCAGATCTATTTAAAGTGTCATGCTTGCCTGAACAGCCCCACAACTCCATTAGTTCTATGTTCAGACAGGGCATCAGATCTGACAAATCAGAGGCCAATTGGAAGTGGGCAGAACAGACATAAAGGTAGAAGAGGGGAAGATTAAAATGTCTAAGGCAGCAGAATAAACTACAGCGTCAAACATTATTCAGCGAACCGTGTCCTTTTCATTGCTATTACTATCATTTTAGTGAAATTGTACCATTACATAATTCTTAGCTTAAACACATTTCTGTAACAGTCTCAGTAAAAGCCCAGCTTGGCTGTCCTGCCTCATCAATTAGCTCTAAAATGTTGTTATATAAAGATTTTACAAAGTTTAAAACACTCCGCCTCTGTCTTCATGTTTCCATCCATCCTCTTTATCCATTCTTTCTCATCCCCAAATGAAGGAAAAAATAAAACGTCCGTGATTAAACAGCGTTTACGTCTCGACTCTCTAAAGTCTCAGATGCTAATTGGTGACACTGCAGTTCAGCTTCGTCCAATTACTCCCAGCTCTCGCTCGCTTGATTAGCAATCAGTTACTCTCGCTCTTTTTCCCTTTCGCTCTCTCCAAACAGCAGAGAAGCTACTCAGCCCTAAGTGGCTCATGAGGCTCGCTCAGCTCGCCCACTTCATTTTAAAATGACCAACCCTATCAACATTCACTTCCACCACCGCTCTCTGTGGAGGCTTTAGGCTGTTTACTCAAACGCCTCTTATTTGTCTCCGTTTGTTTAAGCCTTTTCAGTTTTTCGTTCACTTCCAACATGGACGAAAGGCAAACTCTTAGCGCATCGGTTAGCTTCCGCTTCTACACAACTGCCTCATGTTTACTTTACATACATGTGTGATCATTTAGTTTTCAAGAGCAGTGTAGTGTCTGAGAGCATCTTAGACTTTTTCTTTTTTTTTTTTTTTTTTAACTTGTTTTTCTTTTGGTTTGCATAACTGCTGCTTTGCATAATTTCTTCATTCAAAGTATTGAAAACAAGTTTTATTTTGACCTCAGGAAGAGCATTTAGAGTAGCTGCTGTTGTAAGTACACACTGTGGAGGAACTCTGTCCCTGCCTGGAAGTTACACACTGTCCAAATCCTCCTAAACTTTGATGCCTTATTAATTTTTGAGGAAATCTCTTTATAAGTTTAAAGATTTCTCTCTTTCTTTATAACTTATACATATCACATTGTTTGTCACTTTTAGGTTGGTTTTCATGTGCACAAGTATGGCTTATATGCTTTGTGTTTTTCTTTGCATTGTGAGACTGCAGGGTTTTCCCCAGGTTTTCTTAATATATGTACAGTTTAATGGTGGTGGGATCAAGAGGAAAATTTGATATGTGTTTTCACACAATTTAACTGTTGCTCTTGCATTTACCCTAAGTTTGTGGAATATTTGGTGCACAAGTGAGGGGTTTGTGGGTCATTCGGACCATCATTATATATATATATATATATCCATGTACAAAAATTTGGCAAAGTACAGGCAGAAATAATCAATTCTCAAAAGCCTGAAAGACAAGACATGGTTAAAAATAAATAAATAAATAAATTAGTAGTTTCTGTGTGTATTGTCTATTGATAAAACAAATAAAGATAAAGTATTAAAAAAAAACAAGTGGTGCCAGACACAACAAACCCCGCCCCTTGCACGTATAGTAGCTTATTTTGGCACGGATCCAGCTGATGTCATCATGTCTATGTGTGCTGATGTCAGCATATCAATCGCTTCTATATATGTGCCAAGTTTGAAGTCAACTGAAACAAAATATTGATGTTTTTTTAATAGATATTTGAAATTTTGCCCCTTAATAAGTGAATGGGAAAAAACAATTTTAAAAATTCATAAAAAAATTTAACTTTGACTTACTTTGCCCAAAATGTAATCACATCTATTCTGGGTCACTGGCAATCTATAAACCCTATTTGGTATGAATTCAACCAATAGTTTTGCTACTAAAGTGTTAATAAACAAAGAAACAAACCCAGCCAAAAACAATATCCCTTGCCTCCCCTTCGGGGGCTGGGGTAAAAAAAAAAGACTGTGCACATGTAAAGCTGTTTCACCATAGTTTTATATTTGGACACCTATATCGATACCCACGACAGATCTGTTGATGATGTCTGGACACACAATAAATCTGGACAGTTTGTCTCATAATATCCGATATGAAAAATAAATCCAATTTTCCTGCAGTCTGAACTCAGCCTTGAAGCTGGAACCAACTGACAGAAAAGGATGGTTAAAACGTCTGTTTAGATGATCACATACTTTATGTAAATGAGTCATTTGGTGTGCAGACATAAAGAGCACATGCTTCTCATTTAAAGACAAAATAAAACACACATATGGAGCCTCTGTGTGAACAACAGATAAAAGGTTGGATCATGAACCTATTAGAGTAAAGGAACCTGCAGCTCACTAGTTTCTACGTGGAGAGTTGATTTGCTGGTTGCGCAGATGGAAAGCTGTTTCCGATTGTGTGCTATCTGTGCCTCATGTTGAACGAATAGCTTATTGATTTTTCACTCTGCCCGCTGGGGTTCAGATGTTTCTCTGGGTTTTCCTGCATGTGTATGTGTGTATTTCCTGTGGTGTGCTTCTGTAATTGCATTTGTTAAAATCGAGTCTTTTAAAAGGGCAAAAAAAAAAAAAAGCCCAACTTTGCACACAATCATGCAACCATCTGTACATGCACCCAGACAAGTTTTTACCCAAGTTCCCTGGTTGTTTAATGAGTTTGATCACCGTTACATGCAGCTGAATGGTCTTAAACCTATCAAGGAGCTCAGCTAAGTGTTAACAGACCCACAGGACACTCCCAGTATCCCCTTTTCTCCCCCTCCTCTCTAATACTTCGGTAATAGCCACAATTAGCCACTCCGCTCTGTTGGTTAGATGGCTAAGCTCAGCCCTCTGGCCCATTAAAGTTGAGCTGAGGTAATACGGACCGAATGGGGAATCTCGAGCTTGATTGGATTTGAATCCCATCCAGTCGAGGGTTTTTAGAAGGTACATTTGGAGGATACTGAGTGTATTTGTCTTGTGCTTAATTATTCTGAGGAACTTTATGTAGGGGAGGTCCTTCTGTGCTCTACATCTGCTTAACCCTTAAAAAAGTGTCCTGTTTTTAAGGACTAATGCTTGTGATCCAAAAACAGACAAAACAAATTAGACAAAAAAAGGGGCACGATTGGATTGATTTTCCTGAAACCTAATTAGGCTGAAAACGCAGAGGAGTAGATACAGAAGTCTTGTGTCCTTTAAGACCAGTGGTTCTCAAGTGGTTTGGCTTCAGGACCCACTATCACTCCTCAGTGATAAGCTGCGACCCAAACTGATAAAAGTTAAACTTCTTAAATGTATTTAATAAAAATATGGTGTGTTTTGAACCTGAAATAATACAGAATATCAGAGTAAGCCAACACAGAAGACAAGTTCAATGATAAACCAAACTGACCAACAGGTGGTGATGCTAAATATGGAAATATTCCCTTTCACACTAAATGGGCTCTATGCACAGCCTCACCACTTCCTGAACTACAGGTGTCTCCTTTATTTCCTGTCTTTCATTATTGATAATGAAAGAGTCCACTGGGTACATTTGAACCAAACCCAAAAATGTGCACACTGAGGTTTTTGTCCTCAGTGTAGGTAAAACCATATCTGATATAGTCGTTGTCATACCTGAGTTTCACCTTGATATGAATATGAATAGGGTCTTCTTTTATGCTGTGAAATGTCTGGTGTTAATTAGCATTACAGCGCATTACCGCCACCTACTGTTGAGTAGTGTGAATGGGTGACAGTCAGCTCACTGAAAACAGGTTTGCGACCCACTTTTGGGTCGTGACCCACCAGTTGAGAATCACTCCTCTAAGACCACCCGAATGACTTATTCTGAAAGGTAATTACGGCATTTTAGTCCAACGATGCTGAAAACTATGAAGCACTGCATCTTTAAATTCACAACCTTTGGTAAGTTCAGCTTTAATAAATTAGCTTTAGTAAGTTGAACAGTACTGCAGAACCAAAAGCAACTTGAGAAGGAGACATGTGTTGATTAGAGGTCATCCTTATGGATCACACGGGACCCGATAGTTTATAGCGTCCATTGTTTCGTCATTACTGTGTCAGTACAAGTCACTTATATAAAAACCATGTTTGCTCTGGTTGTGATGAAAGAGCAACCACTGAGAGTTTTGGAATCGGATGGTTTTCATCCAGCAGCGTCTTGTCTTCATCAGTGGCGGGGGATTTCCTGGTTGTGATGTGTCTGAGCGCAGCTGAGAGGTCGAGTGTGGACCGGAGAGGTCGCGACTGCAGCCTCCTAAGCGGACCGGGACTGAAAATGTCACGCTCATTACACCACTAATACACTCAGCAAAGCTGTCATCTCCACATGGAGACGCAGGAGGACACATCACACACACACACACACGCAAACACACACACATTTCACGCCAACACACACTCATATGCACACAGATGAAGAGGAGGATTGTTTGGAGCTGCCGTCCTCAGCAGTTTCTCAGGGACTTCCTGTTGTTAAGTCTTTGGGTGCGCTTGTTTTGCGTTCTTGTCAGAAGTCCTGGTTGAGAGGGGAGCTTTGTGTTTGACCAGATAACTTTGCCCTCCAGACATTGAACTTTACAGCGTGTGTGCGTGTGTGTGTGTGTATGTGTGTGTCTGTGTGCAACATGAGACCTTGTTCTTTGTTGGCGAGCATCATGTCGCTCGTTGACCTCGCGCTGCCCTTTGCTGTCCTAAAATCCCCAGCTGCCTGTGGTCACCGCGGTTTTTGTATTTCACCGCACATTTCCCAAGAACTTCTTTTTTCCTGTGTCGTCTTTGCTCTGTGGAAACTGCAGTGGCAGAAGAGCAAATTAGTTTGAAGACACTGCTCTGTGATGGGATCCCAGTTGTGTTTTTATGCTTTACTTTTCTGAAGTTAAAGGCAAACTCCAAAGTATGGTTATATGACACCAGGATGGGAACGCGATGTCATTGATTCTACTCATTGGTCTATTAGTTCACTGACTCTCCTACTGAGCCTTTTTACAAAACCATAGAAGTCAGATATCTGGGAGTAATCGGATAATTGTAATAATCAGATCTAATGCATTTCCATGCACTTAAGAAATGCAATAATCAAAAAACCCTAGTTTAGACGCTCTTGTTCATTATCAAATTTCCTTCGGAGTACCTACGTATGTAGTGATGGTAGATTTAAACTTCCTGTTGTCTTCCACTCACGTTTGACTATATAATGTCCGTTCTCTATGATTTTAATTGTTTACACATGCACAGACGTAAAAGGATGAAATAAATCAGATTAACCTGAATACATACAGGAAGACATTGGAGTATTGAGGAGAAATCCAGGTGTGTTCATCCGATTTTTTATATTCAGGTTACTGCTGTTATCTGATAAAGCATTAGATTATCCTGTTTACATGGTCACTTGAATAATCTGATAACTCCAGAAATCAGATAATGATCAGAGTATCGGTGTGCATGTAAACAGGCTCATTGATTCCAGATCAAATTTCTGTGCAGGAAAAAAGTTCGAACACAGTTGAAACACCCACTCCACCTCTACTGTCGACACTGAGCTTCGGCTTCTCTGCCTTTTAATCAGTCATCATAGTATCATATATTTAGGTTTTCAGCTGGAAACATAGTCAGTAGGATTTATGCCTTAAAATAGCAACATAAAATTAAACATACACACCTGTGTGATTAGGTTTGAGCAAGCGTAATGTCTAATGAGTTCGCAGATGCAATCGTTTGTAGTAAATTTTGTACATAGTTCTCACTTTTGTCAGCAAACACAGTCCAGGAAGAAAGAGAAACACTCCCCAGTGACATTAGCGGACTGTCCAGACAGCAGAAAGTAGGCAGCGCATCAGCTTAACGTCACATTATCAGAGAGTTCATCTGATTTCAGTTCCTGTAATCCACTGTCATGGTATTTTTTTTTTTTTGGTTTCTCTTTTCAAGTGCAAAATGATAGTTGTAAACACTGGCATGTGTTTTGACGTGAGCATATCAGGCAGCCTAGTCGGGTAAATACTGTAAACCAGGGGTCCTCAACCTTTTTTGTACTAGGGACCAGTTTCATGCATGAAAATTTTATATCAGGTTGTACAGTATAATATCAACTCACCATGATGCAGAATCAGTGGGAACCCTGGACTTGTTTCCCTGCAATTAAATGGTCCTGTCTGGGGGCGACGGGAGACACACTCCAGTTGTGTTCCGTATATCCAGTCTACTCTGTCATCTTGTCTTGGTGGCTGTCATCGCAGAAAACCCAGCCTCACAAAGATATGAGGTTGGAAATGAAAGAAGGACTTTCAGGGTTTTTGTGGTGATAACAACATATTCTGCTTTGACTTTAATCCAGAATGCAAAGAGGTTTGAAGTTGTCTCAAACACGGAGCGATGTGCCGAAGCAGTTTTGAGGGTTTCATGGCTTCATTAGGTAGTCGGGCACTGCAAATTACGCATCGTGGGCGTGGCGCTTGTGCGTCACCTGTTGTGATGAACCTGTAACTTAGGCAGGAATTGTGATATTTTCTTTTAAATTCTGTTTGCAGGCAGTCTGTGACCCTTCTGCAGCCTCATCGTTTCCTTGTTTCTTCCCAAAAAAATGCTCTCCAGTGAATTTTGTTTTTGGCTCATTTCTTTCAAGGACTAGCTTGTGTCACTGATGCATGAAATGGCGCATCAGAGTTAAGAGCGGTTGTGAGGAGAGGGCAGAAACAGTGGTTTTTCAAAATAAAATGTCTACAAGACTAATGAAAAAAAAAAGCTTTAATATTAACCACACTTTTTTTTCTTTGGGGGGGCTGGGGACCCCTGCTGTAAATTAGTACAAAGACTGAATAAACTTGGAGGTGTACCATTCTGCTGGGTGTGACATTTCTGGTTCTGGTTTCCCATCCGACATCCAGTGTGTAACACTAAAGAGTACGACAAAATTTGCATTGTTGAGTTTTCTTTAAACACTTATGTTGTGAGGTCGTGTTTCTACAGCAGCTCAGAACAGATTTCCACGTATTTATTTTATATTTCATATTCGTGTCCAACGTTTAAGTCCATTACTGTTACAGCAAGTTTGGTTGTTGGCCACAGTTAAAATCCTCTTGAATAAAAATACTTGCATATATGAGGGATTTTTGAGATTTTTATGGCCACTGTAGGAAAAGAAGGGGTTATTCAGTTGCCAGTTGGCTGCAGATTGCAATTTCACCACAAGATGTCACCAGACATTACACACTGAACCTGTAATTTTGCTTTCCACAGATATTGGACTTATAGTTATATAATGTAAAAGCTCCACTAGAACAACTACTTAACACAGGATTATAAAAGATCCTAATGGAAGGATAATAAGGATAATAAAAAGATTTTTGCCTCTAAATTGGCTAATATTGTATGATTATAAAATGTTAAGTTGTAGCTTGGTGTGACTCATCTTTGTGTTTTTATGTCTCATGCAAAAGGTTAATGTGTTTGGAAAGGGTGACTTATTTATCCCATAAAGACCCAAACATCCACCGTCAACTAAAAGCATCTACTGATCCAAAATGTTTAATACCTGTTGATCCACTAATCCTATCAATGCATGTAAATAATTGGTGTAAAATACAGTTTGTCATCTTTTCATAGTCATCAGATATGATCCATTTGGATGTTTAGAGGCTCCGTAGTCACCGTGGAAAAACCCACATCTTCTACAACATTGATTCATCAGTAAAACCCATGGAGTTTGATCTATGATAATAGATGGAGAGGCTTTTCTTTTTTTTTTTTTTTAAATTTAGATAGGCTACGTTCAAACTGCAGCCAAATGTGGCCAAAATCTGATTTTTTTTTTGCCCATATGTGAACTGTATCTGATTTGTTAAAGACAGTTTGAACAGCACAAATCCAGTTTTTTTCAGATCCTGCCCAGGCCATTTTCATATGTGGTCCTAAATCCGATCCGTATCTGATATTTTGCAATGCGACTTCAGTCTGAACAGCCAGGTCGCATTTATCTGACCTGTACGTCATTGAAATGCGACAGGAGGAGGAGCAGTGGGAAAGACATATTTACTTCCGTGCACACAGTGCATGCCTGCGTGGTTATGTATTACATCAGGACCTCTTTAGCGCATGCGGGTCACTTCAGGGTCACATTCAGTTCATACTCAAAACTGATAGAAGTCGCATTTAATGTGTAATATGAACAAGCACACCAAAAAAATTTAGTTTCACCAAAAAATTCAAATTGTGCATTAAGACCTGCTGTCTGAATGTAGCTTTATTGATGTTTTTGCTGAAAAAGTCACTTTTTCTTCAGTGTTCTCTGTTTCTGATAATAATCCCCAACTTGAATCTGAGATTTTATGAACATCTACATGATTAATACATTAAATATAAGAAATTACCTGATTTTCACGAAAAAAGCTAAATACAGAGGATAATGTTATAATAGATGATGATAAATTACTTAAGAAAGGTTAATTAGAGAAAAAAAAAATCATTTGGGCACCTCCACAAAAGTAGCACGCTAGGGGTTAATAATGCAGTAATTTTACTTTTACATACTATATATTTACGTACATCTACATATAGTAGGGATTTCCATGTACAGTAAATTGTCTGTGCATGGTTGAGGAGTGACAGTGCAATCTGAAGGTGCACGTTCAGGCATTAATGATCCTAGAAAATTGTATGTTCAGATTGATATTTTTTTCTGCTTTTGCTGATGAAGATAAATGACAGCGGTCCCTGGTAGCGTCAGGTTGTGCTGTTTCACTCTGGATGGAGGGATTCATTTTTTGCTGTTGTTGTCCACGCGCTGGCGAGGAAGCATTGATTTTCGATCGATTAACTGATCATGTGTCTCTCTCGTCCCTGCAGCTGTTTCCTGTCTCTGTTACTGGTCGCCGCCGTGGTTTGGAAGATCAAACAGACCTGCTGGGCCTCCCGTCGCAGAGAGGTACGACTGGATGTGTCTGTGTGTGTAAACGCATGCCTCCGTGCACGGATCATGCGGAGCGTCGGCGGGCTCGCGCTGCGTCACATAAGCTATCTGATGCATCTGCCACATCAAAGACTAAAAGTAATACCCACGTCGCAGCCCTCCCTCCTACTTCTGCGGAGGGTGGGGTAATGTCACCAAGCCTGAAAGATTGAAAAAAAAGACATCTCTTAACAAGCATCTCCGTGACGATAAACAAGGCCATTCCCCCCTTAATTAGCGCTCCTCATGAAACAATTAACTCAGACGAAGTGACGCTAAACGAAGTGGAATGGAATGATAGATCACTTAAAGCCTCAGCAGATGCCGCATCATTTCATATTCACTTCTGACCCTGTCGCACACTCTCACGCAAATACACTCGCCAGCAGATCTACTAATATTTGGAGGTATTTTCTTTTTTTTCTCTCTCTCTTTCTGTCCCTTTCTCTTTGTCTTACTTTTTTAATGTTTATGCAGTTTTCTCAGTATTTTGTCTTTGAGTCATCGGGGACGAATCAGTGTAGGTTATGAGCGGTGGAGATAATGGTCTGTTGTTATTGCTGTAATCCACAGCTGTTCCTCAGGGAACTATTGAGCTTAAACACACTTGTTGGTTTCTGGTCTCCTCCTGCCACTGCTGCTGTTCAGTCATTATACAGAAAACTTTGCTGCTTTCATGTGCAAATTAAGTTCCAGTATTTAAGCGTTAGCGACATGTTGTGTTACTTATATGCCGTTTCAAATAGAATTGGCTTCATTTAAGGGGATCCGTAATCTCCTTAAGTGGCTTCAACTTTTCCTTTAATTATCCGTCCTGTACTCAGCAGGAAATGATGTGAAGGAATCAATGCACTGTTTTCATGTCACAACATTAAAATGGTCCATTTCACATGGGATTGCATAATTCACAATAATGACACAAATAAACAAGTTGGGAACCGCATACTGCACGCCTTCACAGACAGATGTGACATAGACACTTTTGTAGAAATAAGAGAAACACTGAGAAAAAATACTGTAAGTGTGATTTCTTGTGTTACATTATTCTACCAGCATGATCAAAGAAACGCAGACATATGCATTAGTACATTTTTCAAGACCAAAACTTGACTGATTTTATGCAGAAGAATATGCTGGTTTTCACAATATTCAGTTTTTTTTGTTTTTGTTTTGAAATGCAGTCCCTTACATTTTTAGATTATATTGTTGAAAATTAATAAACAATGGATTTAGATTTAGGTGTGCATCTTTTTCCAAGAGAAATGTGGTAGTGGTTAAAAAAAAAAAAAAAAAAGTATTTTAGCATTTTAGCTCTTGAGATGTAGATTTCTCAACCACTTAAACAATCTTTAATTCTGGAAATAACAGATTTTTTTTCTGTTTTTTGTATAAATTATTGTCTACATATTGCAAGAATATAAGATAATAATGAAAGGGAAAAAAAATCCCAGTAGCTAAGATTTCCAGAAACCAAGTGAAACCCCTGAATGACCATGATTATATTTAAACATTAAAGGAGTTATAAGTAGTATTGCTGCCCCAAACAGCTAAGCTAACAGAGCTATAATGTAAACTATCAGCTAATGCAGGATGGGAAGCTTATAAGACACAGTGTCATTTTGACTGACTATGACCAGCTCTGAGTTGGAGTTGAAGAGGAAAACTTGATGATCGCATAATACAGATGTGTGTAAACAATGATCTTTATACTTTACTAGTGTGTTGACCTACGAGGATCCACGGGTTTTAGATGTGTTCATTTTTATGCTGTTGTGTATTTGTGTGTGCTGTACCGCATTTGTCCAGCAATCACTGCCAAAGCATTTTGGCCATTGCAACGTAATTGTAAAACTATTGTTTTCCAAAATTAGTATTTCTCCCAAAATATTGGTCCTATCAACTTGTCGTTTTTGCTAGTCTGTTCCTTGACCAAAAATGCATAAGTATGTCAAACTGCAGCAGTCAGCTCTTTCCAGATTTTGTGTGAATCCCCGGATACACACATGCACGCACACAGAGGCCACTTGGCTTTTATAATATAGATTAAGTGACTGACATTTTCCGCACCTACTTAGGTATATATGTGTGAATGTGTGACTTGACTGAATGGGAGAGGGGTAGGCTGTGTGTGCGTTTACTATTTACTCTAGTTCTTTTAATATTATTAAAATATTTTGTATTTTATATTTTTTTTATTCAAGGACCGTCGCCATAAAGTGCATCTGAATTTCAGTGTTTATCCTTTGTGTATACAAAGACAATAAATGAATCTTGAATACATAGGGTTGATTTGTTGGTGGTTTTGCTAGTTCTAGGTGTGTTCTGGGATGTGACTTCCCACTGCTGTTAAGAGATGTAAATATCAATGTTACCTATAATGCCTTAAAACCATATGATGTGATTTTGGGGTGATATGAACCTATTTCAATAATTTTACTGCTATAAGTGAGGGAGTTCATCATTAACATTTCATAATATGCCAGATTTGTCTTGAAAAGTGTGACTGATACATAATGAACCTCAAGCCACAGACGCATTGCGTTGACATTGTGATGTTTGTGGACACAGGTGTGTACACTGTAGGGCTCCGTGTTCCCACTACTCTGATTGATACCTGTACTGTGATGTATGTTTAGCCACCTGTGACCTGCCTCGTACAGTGTTTGTTTAGCCTTGTTTTCTCAGTGTGTACTGGCTGCTGGCAGGCCAACAACGCTACGCTACATTATTTATGAGCGCCGCTCTCATATCACACCAGAACCGCAACGCTGCACTTACTGCACTGTTGGTTTATTTACCCAGACTCCCTGCCATTTCTCCAGCTCGCTCTCTTTCTTCCTCTGGGCTGTTTTCTTTTTTTTTTTTTTCCCCCAACTGTGTTTCACTTTAGATAACAGACGATCTAAATGGAGACTTCTGGCTTTGAGGAAGACATCATAACTGCAGGAACTGGCAACTGAGTTTCACTTTCTTCCCATCGTCTGCAGTCACTGTCCTAGGTTACTTTTTAACCCATAATTAATTCATTTAGTGTAACACAATGGAAGCAAATGGAGATGCCCTCAAAGGTTGATCTTTCTCATATTGCCCGCTCAACTTATGACTGAAAGACGAAAAGGGAAACAGAGGAGAAATTTAAGTATTGGTACTCAGCCAACCTCAGAGGGAGACTGACATTTCAGAAATGTATTTTGTTCATTTCATTTTCACCAGACAGTTGTTAGATTATGGGAAACTCTTTCTGGATTTGTCCTTTAGCTACCCTATAAATGTCATGACTGAAACCAAAATGCTGTAAGCAAGTGAGCTGCAATGCAGACTACGTTAACAAGCCAAGTGTGGGCAGAGCAGGCCTTCCACCACAGTGGTATCAGCGCCTGTAACAGACAAAAGGCAAACAAATGGTCAAAATGTCAGAATTTCCCTTTAACAAGGTCTGATGTCACACACAGAGGTTCGTGTTATAAATCATCTGACCTTTCCTCCTCAGAGAATATTCCAAGTCTGTGTGATTCAGCTCCAGTTTTAGCTCCTGGTTCTGGAACAAAATAGTAGAAGAATAGAAATAATCAAGGAACAAAGAAGACAATGTTTCTTCTTTGTTCCTTGAGTCAAAAATATTATTTATTTTCAGCAAATGAATATCATAGCATCATTTTCTTAATATTTCTAAGCAGAATACATTCTCAGTTCAATACATTTGTCAAGTAGCAAGATACTGACACTGATCATTATCAGCAAAATGTTCACTGAAAATGCATTAGATCATTTTTTCCTACAATATTCAGTCTTACATAAGTAAGTCTCACATCAATCTCACATCAAACCACTGGTAGACATTTGATGCTCTTTTTCTAATACACCATTCTACGGTTAAAGTAAATTTGAGGCGACGGATCACAATAAATCGTTTCTGTTTATTAACTTTAAAATATTTGTTACTCAAATATGGATAATTAAGGTAACTTGGTTAATAAAGTTGATAGTACTGATTTTACCTAGTCACCTTAAAGTGGATCATAAGCCATGAGCCTCACTGTTACAAGTTTTTGTTTTTGTTTTTCTTTTGTCAGTAGTTCACATTAGTAAGTTCCTTCACTTTAACCTGCAGTAGTTTGTGTAATGTATTTATCTTTCACTGTAACGTGACGATGTTGGATTTAAAAGGAGTTCACATGATGATCAGCTGTAGATGTCTGACCATGTGGTGAGTCTGAGCCTCCTGAGCGGATGTGGTGTAGAAGCCAAGTCTTCATGATAATGTGGGAATAAAGGGGAAGTCCTGCTCATTGACTGAAAGTAGCAGGTCTTGATGTAATGTAAAACGATCCCTAAAGGACTGTCTTTTTTGACATTATGTTACATGAACTGATTTCATACAGTAAGATGTTTTATCGTGCAGTGCAGGGTGATGTTTCGCTGTCATTTCCCTTCTAATGTGGCATTTTATGTGTTTCAGTCATTCATTTCAATCTTCTCAACAGTTTATACGTGGAAATACACTTAATTACACTGACTTGTCAAATTTACATGATGTTTGCCAACTTTTGCACCTTTCTAAAGCGTTAACTTCTTTGCAGTATATCAAGATTTTCTTAAATCTTCATATAATGAAAGTGCCCATAAAAGCAGCTGGATGAAGGTGTATTTAGTAAAGCTTCTACTTTACATTTCGCTACAAAAATCAAAATCTTACCAAGTGTATTTTTCCCATTTCTAGTCCAAATATCTCATCACACTTAAAATAAGACCTAATCACCTAAAGAGTAACTTTTCAGTGAGATATAAGAACTTATTTTTAGACAATAGATCTTGAAAATTATATTTCAAGAAATCTTTCCAAGATAATTTTCACTTGTTCTACTGGCAGATTTTTTTTTTTTTAACTTGAATTAAGCACAAAAAAATCTTGAATTAAGCACTTGGTAGATTTAGATTTTTTCCAGTGTGTTTAGTGCTGTATGGGTTAGTGATAGTGGTTCTGCAGAGTCACATGCAGAACAAAAAGGCTTTTTTTTATTTTCTTGATGCATTGCTTCCTTGTACCAGACCTTCATCGCTGGTCCTCGTTAACTCTGCAGACCGTGGTCTCTCCAGCAGCCCCCCCCAGCCTCGTTTAGCCCGCACCACCGAGCAAAAAATTAACAATGCTAATCAATAGAGCTGAATACTGTGTTTTTATCGTCTCCTTTGTGCTGATGTATTTAGTGCCGGCCTGATTGTTATGGAGATTAACTGCTGTTGTCAGGAGCCTCAGGGGCCGAGGGAAGAGATGGTCAATATCCCCAGATTTATCTAATGTATAGATATTGTGATTGTAATATACAGGAGCTGTTATTACTGATCTGTTTGGATGTGGCGATATTTAGTTTATGCCTAAAATATATTAGCTTTGTTCTCACAATGAAAAAAAAAAATCGTAAACAGCAATGCTGTATAGGGTATTAATATATTACAATGTAATGTATGCTATAAATTCTATTAACTTAAATGTATACGAGGCCAATGATACGTTTACTCAAACCAACAATCAGTTATTTTTTGGGGTGTAGTGGAACTACTCCTGGCAATATTTCGACTTTTGCTATATATACATGTTTTCAGCTGTTTATTTGGTTACTTCAGGAGCCTTTTTAGAGCTTTTTTGATGAAGACTGCTGCCCCACTGCAGGTCTGACATGATGCAACAGGGGGTGTTAAATGTGTGCATTAAAATAGTAAAGTTGAAAAAATAAAAAATAATGAGCTAAAGGTTGCTGTAAAGCTCCTCTGAGCCGAGGGCAGCTGCAGTCGTGATAATTGTCTGTGAATTTATCATTACCGGACATTGTGTTTTCATTTGATCCATTATCATCTTACAAGTTGTTTATCGTGGCTTTAATAGTAGTTTGACTAAAGAGAAAGTTGTTCTGCTGTTAAAGTTGTGGATAGAGTATGAAGACAGATATAATATGTTGATTTCCAGTAACATTTGCTGCTGTAGTGAAGTGCATTCCTACTGAAACATGTAAAGCAGGAAGGCCAATATTTTTTGCAAAATTAATGGGCAAATAAGATGAATATTTGGACAAGGACAACTAGTATTACACGATTACACATAGGTGATGTGTTTTTTATCATGATCGTCAGACTGCTGCTGTTTCACTTATTCATTTGGGGACAGACACATGCCCTGTTCACACTAATTACAAGTATTTTCCTCCTCTACATAAACTTCACTCTACAAATATCTCTATATACGACAACAAACTGGTACAAATGCAGAAACAGTCTATTGCTTTTGTTGTATTTTAACTGCAGACACTGTGGACCTTCACACAATATTCACCATAGCAGATGGAAAGGCTTTAGTCTGTCATGAAGTTGAGCAGTAACAACATGTTAATCTCTAAATGTATCCATAAATTACCTTAAAGCTGTTGGTTTGGGATCTTAAAGTGTCATCTTCATACACCAGTCAGTCTGGTTATAACATGGACATACATGGACATACGCCTGCATGGCTCATATTTGATATTTCCAGTGTAGGTTCATCAAAGAAAGCAACAGCAGATGTGTGATTTGGGGTCTGATGTGTTTGTTTCCTCTGTCGATGCAGTTACAGCAAAGTGGATTTTGTAAGAATCTTCACTTAGAATGGCATGCTAGTTGCTTCTCGATTGACCCTCAAATTGCACAAAAATAACTTGCACATAAAAATTTACCTAATGGAAAAATGTCAATTTCGCCAAAACTTTGATTAAAAGTTTTTGCACTGGCAAGAGGTGGTTTTTCGGGTGTAGCGCAAATGGTATATTATGCAAAACTGCAATGGAAATACCCTTTTCTGCAGCTAGAGTCAGGTGAATTTAAAAAAACGGATGTTGATGGACGTTACAACAAGCGAAGAAGAAGAGTTTTAAAAGAAACATAGCGCGGTATGTGCGGACACACCAGGAATTTATTACGCTGTAGAGGAGTGAAATATAATAATAATGAATATACCTGTAAATCAACATGATATTTATGTTCGTTGCCATGTTTATGTAACGATTTCTGGTATCATCTCGCGATAATAAATAAACAAATCATCGCATTTGTGAGTTAATGGAAAAGCCAACATTACACACTTCTGTTTTTTCGACATTTAGTAAATATCGGTAAACTTTTATGCAGATGTCCAATGGAAAAGCCATTACTGTTAAGCCCATCTGCAGTTCTGTCTGTGTTGCCATGTTGCCAAATATGCATGCTATATGTCCATGTGTCTGAAGACACTAAAGCTCTGAGCTAAAAGCGCAATCAAAGCAATGACTGGGGAAAAAAAACAGAAGATAATCCAACAAACACTTAAATGGGCAAATACTGACAAGACCCAAACAGAGACCAGTGTATGTCATTATCATCATCATCATCATCATCATCATCATCATCATCATCATCATCATCATCATCATCATCATCATTGCCTTTAACCCCTGGCAGGGTATAGGCCACCCACAGATGCCCTCCATCTCTCTCGATCTCCTTCCATGGTAACTTCGTTCTTCGTATGTGGTTTTCGACACCGTTTCCATGTTTCTCGTGGTCTTCCCCTGCCTCGTGTTCCCTGTGGGTTCCACTGTAGTGCTTGTCTTGTCATGTTGTTGCCTGGCTTTCTGAGAGTATGTCCTGTCCAGCGTCATTTCTGTTGTCTGATTTCTTCTTCTTCTATTGGTTTCTGTCCAGTTCTGTCCCACTGCTTTTCATTTGTGACCTCGTCTTGATATTTGATCTTAACCCATAAAGACCCAAACATCCACCAGTGACCAAAACCATCTACTGATCTAAAATGCTTAATACCTGTTGATCCACTAATCCTAAATGTAAATAATTGGTGTAAAATACAGTTTGTCATCTTTTCATGGTCACCAGATATGACCCATTTAGATGTTCAGAGGCTCCTTAGTAACGATGAGAACACCATCATCTTCTACAACATTGATTCACCAGTAAAACCCATGGAGTTTGATAAATGACAGTGGATGGACACACTTGTTTTATTTTCAGTTAATTATATATTTTACTGAAAAAGTCATTTTTTCTTCAGTTTTCTCACTTTGTTTGGTATAATAACCCTCAAACATAATCTGAGCTTTCATGAATATCTACATGATCAGTAAATCAAACATTGGAAAATACATGATTTTCATTTGAAAAATGCAAACTACAGAGGACTATTTCATAATAAATAGTGACAAATCACTTAAGAAATGTTAAATATAGAGGAAAAAAATCATTTAGGAACTACCCCAAAAGTAGCACTGGGTCTTTATGGTTAAAGGATTGTTCTGATGCATTGGCTGACAAATGTCTGGCCTTTCTTTAGCGTTTTCTGTGTGGTCTTCCGTGTTTCACAGCCGTACAAGAGAACTGATTTCACATTTGAATGAAAAAAGCCGTATCTTCGTGCATTGAGATCTTTGTGGCTTTCCAGACTTCTGTTAATTGGGTGAATGTTCTTGCTTTGCTAATTGTTGGTTTTATATCAGCTTCTGTTCTGCCTTGTTTGTCACTGTTGTTTGATACTCCCAAGGTAAGTAAAAGATTCCACTTCTTCCAGTGATGCTTTATCTACTGTGACAGGATTACTTGATTTAAAACTTTAGACTTTCCTGGATGTATTTGTAGGCCGACACTCTATGAAAGACAGTTCAGTTTATCTGTCATTGTTTACATCTGTACATGTGTATGAAACAGTAGTGCAAGTCTAGGTCATTGAGTTGTTACCATGGTGTCCGTTGGAGTCCATTTTGTCTTCCCTTTGGTTGTTTCCTTCATGACCCAATCAATTGCCAGGATGACGGGAAGCGTATGTCGTGAGTAATTTCATAAAACAAGAAACCAGCGCAACAAACTTTGCAGAGCTAAGCTAACATTAAGCAGATTCAACATTTAAAGTATAATTTCTCTACTAAAACTCACTGAATGAGACAAAGAAGAGAAGAAAGACAAGTTTGCATTATGCAATGATTGCTAATTTAGTTTTAGCTCCACTGTTTTTTGTTTTTTTTTAATCATAACTTTGCTTTATATGAATGAAGCTTCTGGTGTCAGCTAATCCATCATTTTGTGTTAAACTGAAATTATTCAGACTAGAAACAAATGGCCTAGGGTTTAATAAGTAAAAAAAAAAGGTCTTATTGAACAAAAATACTATTTACATGTAGACGAGAGGCCCAACTATTGAGAAAAATGTTGCTATGGCAACATTTTGACATAAGCATGGGTGTGGCTTTAGAAACACCACACTTGGAATGTAGAATTAGAATATTTTATTTAATTTTACAAAAGATTAGATTCAAGATTTTATTGTGTCTCGTCACTTTATGTGCCTTTAGTAATGATTGTCAGCATAGATGCTTAGGAGCGTAGGTTTATCAGGAGTGTTGTGTTATTCTGTGGGTGTGTCATTTTGGGATGTTTGTAATGTTATATGATCGTTTCTTCTCTTAAATAATTAAAAATCAATTAATGCAGTAAAGCAAATATGGCCCTGCCAGGTGGTCCTGTTCAGTTTGAGTTTTCCATTGCGTTGCAGCTGTTTAGACGACTATCGGCTCAGTGATACTATACATGTCATTCATCTTACTAACTGCTGCCATTTAACTAAAAATTCCAGAAATGGGCTTATGCATAATCCTATTAAAATCCCTGGCTGCCAGTATCCATTCTGACAAGTTGTTATATTAGAAAATATGGTAGGTCTTTCTTGGTTTTCTGCAGTGCCTAGTGTAAAGCATCATCTGCTGCTCCTCTGGGCTCTCCAGAGAACCGGTCTATTGGGGAACCACAGCAGAAGGTGAAAATGGGATCTGTTCACTGTTAATTATGGATCACAACCAGCCACAGACTACAGAGGAAACTGGGTATTAATAGAACCACAGCTTTATGTTAATTGCTTTTCCTCATACTTTTATTTTTTTTTACATCCAACAATCATTTTTGGATATGAGATCAAACAATCAAAAGCTACTTTGAAATTCTAATGCTGGTACGCAGAGACAGGCTGCGCAAGATGTCTCTGCTTTTCCCTAATAGGGTTACCCCTCTGAAGACTTATGCGAGTACATGCATGTGTGTGCGTTGTGAAACACGCTACAGCTAATATTGCCTCAAGCCTGGATAAATAAGTCAGAAGACAATGAACAGCAGCAGAGTGCCAGCCAGAAGGACGAGATCGAGGTCCGCTCGTCCCATCGGACTTAATCAATTTCATCTTTCAATACTCATCTACGCTACGCTGAGTTTGTCAAATAACTAATTGAAACTGAAAACATCACTTTTTTCTGTATCTGTGTCAACCTACTGTGTAGTCGAGACCACTGCACCCAGCGCAGAATGAAATAAAGCAGGAGTTCAATTTCACATCAATAAAAAGCTCCTGAAATGTCCATCAACTACGCAGAAAGTAGACACACTGAGAGCCAATTAATTATCGACGCAGTGTCATTGTTTATGCACCAAAAAAGAGAAAGAACAGGGCAGTGTGTCTGTCTCAGAGTTTTTAGCTAAATGATGTGCCTTCCCCAAACTTTACAGCTCCCACTCATGAGTGCAGAGGAAACAAAGTGAAAAAGTGTTGCAGCAAAATAACAAAAAGTAAACTCTAAGGTTGTCTTAACATTTTTTTAGACAAAATTGAAACACAATATGAATTAAATGTAAGCGCAGGAAGAATATGATACAATAATACAACCAAGACTGTATTTCCAGGAGTTAATTACCAGGTCTCTAATATTAGCTTGAACATTAGCTATACTATACTATACTCTACTATACTCTACTCTACTCTACTATACTATATTATATTATACTATATTATACTATACTATACTATACTATACTATACTATATTATACTATACTATACTATACTATACTATACTAAACTAAACTGTACTATGCTATACTATACTATACTAAACTAAACTA
>JAPQRP010000009.1:22460630-22475407 GCA_037367295.1 Apogon hyalosoma | reverse complement strand
CTTTTGAGCGGCCCCTTGTGGCCAATCTAGAAATGGTAAATCATCCAAAATCGAATCAGTTCTTCCTCTCCATGATACTGATTGAAATGGAAAATTTGGAATTTCTCAACCCAATATTTTTCAAGTTATCGCGTTAACATGAAGGATATCCGGCGGCGGCGGCGGCGGTCGGACCGAAAACATAATATCCCCGAAACTGCGTTCAGGGATATAAGTAAATGTGTACAGCATCGAGCATTCTCATTAAAACAAAAAATCAACAACAACAAAAACAGATCTACCATCTCAACTTAATATTCCTGAGTGATTTTATACTAAAGGCATTTTTGAAACTTTGTCAAAGAAGTGAACAAGTCCATTCCATAATTTCACACCCACAACCCAAATACGTCTAGATTTCACATTTGTCCTCACTTTAGTTCAGTCAAAAATGTAAAGACCTCTGAAATGATAATTACTCTAATCTTGAATGATATTTGGACTAATATTATCTTTTGCTTCCATATCTTTATATCTATGTAAACAGTATTTTCCCTATGAACCAAGTCTATGTAAAAATAGTGCATTATATGTTGATAAATATGTATAAATATTACATTGTTATTGCAGGACAGAAGATTATTGCACAATTTATTGCTCATTATTTCACATTTGTAGGATTATTGCATATTATAGGAAGTTATTTGAGGGTCGTGGTTGAACAGGAGTTATTGCTTTTTGCTGTTTAATGTGGTGACAGCTTGTGGGAAGAAACTAATACGAGACCACCCAGCTTTTTCCCATAATCCCTGTGACCTCGTATCACATCTCTGAGCTCACTGACTCTACCATGGTCACCGCTCCACCCCGCCAACTATTAGCTAAAAGATCTTAGGGATGAGAGCGCTGGGCTGTCGGTGTGTGAGTGTGAGTGGGTGTGTGGAGGACAGACATGTGACCGCCTGCTTCCTCTCAGCCGTCCCTTTGTGAAACGTCTCACTAGGTGTGGCGAGGCGTGAACGAAGAGGCGTGGTTTGTGACCCATGCTTCATTATCTGTCTTGTAGCGGTCCACGGTGGGCGGTGAGGTATGGCGGACACTCAGGCGAGACAGTCCTCGCCGTTCTCTGACAGCCAGACACGGCAGAGCGGTCTAAGAGGAGCGAGTACCTGCTCTGGTCAGGATGTACGAACGCTTCACTAAGGCTCAGGATGGTTTCACAATAAAAGTGGAGGGTCAGAGTCGTGAAAATAAAAGGATTTGGGGGTTTGTCTGTTTTTTGCCCCTCCTTGTCTCCTCTCCTTGCTGCTCCTGCTTGTTTTCTGGACATTGATCTCAGCAGCCATCTTTAAAAATGTCCTAAAATTTATGTCAAGGAGAGTGGAGGTTTACTGGAGGAGCTGAGTAAAGATATATACACATCCATATTCTTCCAGTCGTCCCTTCAGTGATCACTATGCAACAAGGTGTGATTTTGAAGGAGATTATAAATCACAGTAGGACTCGACAAATTAAAGTATTCCTCATTTAGAAGTAGGGTGTGTATGCAAAAGTATGGCGTCCTTACATTCTTCTCACATTACGCCATAATTAACCCTTCGACCATACCCTGGACCCTGAACGCAGCCTCGCTTCCAAATCACGTAATAGATTTAAGGCTCACTTTTGTTTGCTTTACATACATAAATAGGTTTGTCCGTTTCTAACGCTGTCAAGAGTCACTGCCTTCATACTTCCGTGCGTCTAGTGCATTGGAATGAGTGTTTCTCGAACAGTCCACCAGAGGGAACCGCTATTAATTAACATACTGGCCGAATACCATGAAGAAGAGTAACGTTTTTTAAGAAGAAGAAGAAAGTCAATAATAACAAACAGGGTGACGGCAGAGGAGGTTTTACCAATGTTGTTATTGATAAATGTCATTGTCATAAATATGTCGGTGGTTTTTCACAGTCTCACACAATTCCAATTTGAAAAGTTCTGCTATTTCTGGAAATTATTCTCTTCAAATCTCCACACTGCCCCGTGGTTCCCAGTGGTACGGATCCTTATTCTTTGTTTGGGTTCGCATCTGCAAGCTCCCAGAAAATGGACAGAATTACATATGGAATGAAATTGCGCAGAGGACGGACAGAACACTCCATCCGTATCCATCTGCATCTTTAAGGTAGAGCATAAATGAGCCTTTAAGATGACGAAGCAGCAGACGGAGCCTCGCTGAGTCTTCATTTCAACTTGTGTTGAAAGTGCAGATGTTGAAGTAATACTGTGAAGTCAGTTGTGTTGACCGGCCAAGTAAAACCAGACGTATGATACACAATAAAAGCATATTTTTCAGCAGTATTGTCATCATGTCATGCAGGGTGCGATTTGTCAAAAAACAGAAGGGGGGGCAGCAGTTATATACGTGGGGGTGTGGTCCATAATTAACGTATCTAACGCTGGCGTGAAACGAAAGTGAAACTCTACGTACTTTCAATGTCCAACTCCAAGGTTCTATTCAGTGTTGATACTTGACTGTTTTATAAATAGTTGTATATAGTTCTTCTAAAAAATCACTTGAGGTATTGCCTGGCTTTTCACATAATTAGTTGTATATAACTTTATTTGTTACATTTGTATTATATATATATATATATATATATATATATATGTATTTGTGATGGGACTAATGGAATCATAATCTAATTAATTACTGACCTTGTAATTAATTAATCATATTTTAATCGCAATTCAATATTTGACACCAGAAGCAACACTTTCCCCAATTCAAACAGTAGACTAAATCAATAAACAGACACATACATACGTTTAAACACCAAATCCTGTTTATTACTTCATATAATCTACTAAACATGTTTGTTTTGTAAACAAACAGTACTTTCAAGTACATTTCAGAAGAGTTGTATAGTGATAGATAAATAAACTTGGCCAAAAATAAACAGACCTACGTGCTATAAGTGCCATACCATCTAAAATGATAAAGAAAAAGAACAAAAGACAAACAAAAATGGTTCTTTAACTGACCTCAGTCCCTCTTTCCCTTTTACTTGCTTTTCAGTGTCATAAAGCTGCTGGATTTTGTATAACATTGTCTTTTCTTCAATCCAGCAACAACCATAAAAGTAAAAGAATACATACTGTACATAAAAAATGTCCATAAACATAACAACAATCTTTTTTTGTTTTTTTTTTTCTTCAGTTTGAGTTGATTGATCATTTCAATTATCTGGAACTACATGAAAGAACTATAACAAACTCTGTGCAGGAAGTAAACATAAAAAGCTTGCCTTTGTTTTGTTATTGTGGGGATTTAGTTAATGTTAATGTTAATGTTAATGCTAATGTTAATGTTAATGTTAATGTTAATGTTAATGTTGTGGCCTTTGTTTTATCACTCTTACAGAATGATAGGATGCCGAAGGAACATGAAGTAAATAGTGCTTCATAAGTTCAACCAGTGCTGATCTCATTCATTCCAATGTTGTATTTTTTTAGAGTAATGGATGTTGAAAACATTCCAGTTTCACATCGTTTGCTCAGTTTCTCTTTCTGTCTTTGTTGTAAGTGATGTTTTCCTACAGACAGTCTGTTTTTTAAACTGTCATCGTTCCCCTCCTAAATCTCACCCGAATGATTTTAACTACCGGGACAGTGAAAGCCCCTAATTTCGCCTCAGTCAGTTAATTATTATATTATACCTTTTGAGAAAAAGAAAGACAACCTGAAAACATACCATCAGATGCAATATGTTATCAACTTGTCAGATGGTGTCATCAAACTATTACGCATTTCCACATCCAGCTGGCACGAAGCAATATTAGTGTTTGTTTGTTTCCACCTGACAAATGCACTCGCTTGTCTTTTTTTTTTTTTTTTTGTTTTCTTTCTCTTTCCCTTTCCTCATAGGTTTGATGTTTATTCTGTCTGCTGGTCAGTGTTGGTCAATGTACTGTTGGATTTACTCTGTCATTAACCCATAAAGACCCAAACATCCACTGTCGACCTAAACCATCCACCAATCTAAACTGTTTAATACCTGTTGATCCACTAATCCTATCAATACATGTAAATAATCAAATTAAAATGCAGTTTGTCATCTTTGCATGGTCATCATATATGATCCATTTGGACATTCAGAGGCTCCGTAGTTACTGTGGAAACATCTTCTACAACATTGATTCAGCAGTAAAACCAGTGGGGTTTGATCAATGACAGTGGATGGAGAGACTTCAGTTAATGATATATTTGCAAAAAGTCACCTTTTCTTCAGTTTTCTCTATTTCTGATATAATAACCCACAGCTTTAATCTGAGCTTTTATGAACATCTACATGATCGGTGAATTAAATATAGGAAAATACTTGGTCTTCACTGAAAAAATATAAAATACAGAGGATAATATTGTGCTAAATGATGATAAATCACTTAAGTAAGGTTAAATAGAGAGAAAAATCCATTTGGGAACTGACACAAAAGTAACACTGGGTCGTTATGGGTTAATGCTAAATCCAGATGCCTGCTGCTGCTACAAATGAGGCTCGTAAAACAAAAGTATGAAAATTTGCCCCAACTATTGTTTCTTCTTCTTCCACATCCTGTATTATCATTTTATCCATTGTAATTATAAACTTAAAAAAAAAAAGCATAAGTTTATCCAGGTTTAAGTCTTGCAGGCAGATCAGAGAACTGCTTGAACTGCACTAAACTGAGAAATCATCCATGCATATACAGAAAAATGTTAACCATACGGCCCGTGGGCCAAAACCGACTCGCCAAAGGGGTCCAATGAGGCCCATGGGATCAGTGGTGTCAAACTCATTTCAGTTCAGGGGTTACATTCAGCCCAATATGATCTCAAGGGGATCAGACCAGTAAAATACTATTATAATAACTTATAGCCACAACTTCAATTTTTTTCTCTTTGTTTTAGTGTAAAACAGTGGCCTGGCCAGCCATCCGTCTTTGTCAATGAGAAATCCATCTGGAATCACAGGGCTTGAATACAAATGTGAAGGCGGGACCAACAGGCGCCGAGTAAACCAATCACAGAGAAGACGGATGTGACGTAATTATGCGACAAGCAGATCCCTAATGCCAACAAACCTCAGCATGTTTCCATCGTAGCGTGCGGTAGTGGTGGTCGAGTAGAAACTTTGATGAATGATTACTGTTTCTTTTGTCAGAGAATTTTTGAGAACACAGGGTGTAATCTGTAATTCAGTTCTTATTTTGGAATCTAGTAAACAATCAATAACAGTTGTAAAGAGATTTGTGGACTTGGAACTGACTTTGAGTCGCGGCAAAAAGAAGTTGGTGTGTATAACGCGTTGCAACCCCCCCCCCCAACTTATGATTGGTCAGTATAGAATATATCGTGCATATTTCACAGCGACTGGCCTGATTCCAGACTGTTTTCCCAGTACTGAATACACTGAGAAAACCAGATGGTTGGCCAAGCTAGTAAATTAATAAAATTACAGGAACGTTTATATATTTACAAACTATCCTTTCATAAAACATGTGACTAACCTGAACAAAAATGAACAACCTGAAATGTCTAAAGAGACATAAGTGCATTTTTAACAATATTCTGCCTCTTACTAAATATTCGGTGTGTTTGTAGATCCACTGTGATCTGTAAGTTGTGACGCACATGTGTAAATGCTAACGTGAGGCATAAAATTGTTAAAATTGCACTTATTTTTCTTAAGAAATTTCAGGTTGTTCATGATTGTTCGTGTTATTCATATTTTTTTAAACAATACTTTGTAGATGTAAACATTTTCATCGTGTAATTTTGCTTTTTTCACTGTTATTATTTTGCATCTGAGATCATATTAGGTTGTATGTGGCCCCTGATATACAGTATGTGGACGCAGAATAAAAAGAGGAACCTGGGATGTGAATGTGATTGTATCCGGGTTGAGAACATCTGCTCCGTCTGGAGAGGCTCTTACAACTTCTCAAATCCACTCACTCCACCTGGGTCAATCAAAAACAAGAGCAACTTCTTCCTGAGTCAATTGCCCAATCAGATGGAAGGGCAACAGCTCCTCAGCGGTCAATTACCCAATCACAGGGAGAAGTTGTTCTTCCTATGGTAATTTACTTTTGCAATAACAAGGGGCAGAGCTGCTCTCCTCTGGTCTGATTATCAGTGGAAGGTAGGCAGGACTCTGGGCCTTTTTTCAGTCAGAAAAGCAGTAATTGAAGAGTATGATGGTTGTAACGTAGCAATAAATGCAGAGAACAGGAGCACAGCCATGAGTCAGTAAATCTAAAGTCGCAGAAAAAATTATTAGACCACCCCTTGTTTTCTTCAATTTCTTGTTCATTTTAATGCCTGGTACAACTAAAGGTACATTTGTTTGGACAAATATGATGATAACAACAAAAAATAGCTCATAGAAGTTTAATTTCAGAGCTGATATCTATCGTATTTTTCGGACTATAAGGTGCACTTAAAATCCTTTAATTTTCTCAAAAATCGACAGTGTACCTTATAATCCGGTGCGCCTTATGTATTAATTCTGGTTGTGCTTACTGACCTTGAACCGGTTTTATGTGGTACACGGCGCTCAAAAATCTGCCAGAATGTTTTAGTATGACTTTGGTAAGCTACGAAGCCGCACCACTTGATGGATTGTCAGACCATGACAGCTACCGTAGTCAGGAGCCTCATGGAGTAATACGTACTGCGCTTCAACATTATATTACAGTGTGTGTATGAGGACCCCAAAATGGCACCTGTTAAGAGACATGCTTACGAAGTGGATTTCAAACTCAAGGCTATCAGTCACGCAGTAGAACATGAGTAGAGCAGCTGCAGCTACATCTGTCTCTTTTCTGATGTGTTACAACTGAACAGTGTTGAGAGTTACTATGAATGAGTTGAATAAAGTTTGACTCATCTGACTGTTTTGTTTCGCTTAATGCGCCTTATAATCCAGTGTGCCTTATGTATGAAAATAGACCTGTTCATTGATATTGTGCGATATAATCTGGTGCGCCTTATAGTCCGAAAAATGCTGCATCCATTTTCCATGTTTTCTTGATAATAACCAAAATCACTTCAGTTCTTCCATCAATATCTGTCATTGTACTGACAAAAACAGGGCTTTTATTCATTCCATGTTTTCTTTTCGGTCTGTTTTAGTCACATGATACACACAGGAGTTAGGACTGGATTGCATAACCATTGTTCTGGTTGACTTTTGATGATCTAAGAATTTTCTCTGCAACTGTAGTTTAATGTAGTAGTACCTGAGTAATGCAGTATTTGTCTTATTGTTTTACAGTTTACAATAAGGACCTCCAACTTCAACAATTTTCAAAATAGATATTTTAAATACAATATGAATTTTCCCACCATAAAGGATACTGATAAATGTGGATGATGTTTATGACAAACTACGCTATATGTCATCATTAGTACAGCTTATAAGATGTCACTGTTTTCTTCTCCAGAACTCTTAAAATCGCTGTCAAGAAGAGAAAAAAACATAGCTGATTATATCGCTGTAGCCAAATGGAATAAATAGAATTAATTTAAATATTTATATATATATATAAACCTCAATCCTATTTTCTCTAACGTGGGCTGTTTTGATCTATCAAAATAAAACAGAAAATAGGATAATATGGGAAAATTGGTTATTTTTCATGCGGTAATGATGAGGTGTACAAGAGGGAGTTAGAGTAGTGGGTTTGATATAAGTTAACGTCAGGCTCTGAGTAAGATGAATGGAAGTGCATTAGTGGTGTGTTTATTAATGGTCTGGAACAAAGGAGCTGAAAAGTTACTATGCTGCATAAAATCTGGCCTTTTATTTGTCTATCGTCATGTTTTAAAAGATTCATGACATCTTTTTTTTTTTTTTTTCCCTTTTTCATTCTTATATATAAAGTGTTTTCGTGCTCTAAATGAATCAAACCATGGTTTATTTTGATTTGGATTAGGATCACCTGAAGAGATCATAAAATATCTCCACAGGAATGTGGAAATCAACAGCACCCCTGAAATTTAAGATATACATACATATATAATTTTTTAAACTTCCATTATTATTATTATTATTATTATTATTATTATTATTATTATTATTATTATTATTATTATTATATTTTGTAGAGTTCAAGCATTTTTCTTTTTTTGAAGTTTATTTTTATTTATTTATATTACATAATACAGACAATAAGGAAAAAGGCAGAGTCTAACATTGGAAAAGTCCATTTCTGTTCATGTGTTTTACATGTTGTGTATTGCATTTCAAATACAAGTCCAGAAATTAAGTTCAAGGTCAATTTTTGGTATTTTTGGTACTCAGTATAGAGGGCTGTTTTACTCCAGAAACATAAACATACATGTTTATATGTATATGTATATGTTGAGGAGCTGCTGTATCAAAATTAGTTGTCTTCCTCCAGAAATTTGGGTTAGAGTATATTTCTTTTATGATTCCAATCCATTCTTCTTTTGCTGTGGCTCATCATTTAAATAACCTGTAGCAGCAAATGTTTGCGATTTCATTGCGCAACAGGTGTAATGATAATAAAGCCTGTTGTATTGTATTGTATTGTATTGTATTGTATTGTATTGTATTCTATTATGTTCTATTCTATTCTATTCTATTCTATTCTATTCTATTCTATTCTGTCCGATTTGATGGTGTAGTCGCAGAATGTCCCCTACCCAAAAAGTATTATGCTTTTCTTTCACAGATGTGGAAATGATGGTCCAAATTTGCATTAAAATGTACAAAACAGTGACATTTCTCTTGCCTGGCTGGACATACAGAAAATAGGTTAATGAAACTCATTATTGGGTTAAAATGTCTTATTTCCAGTAAAGTTATCTGCCAGTGCAGTAAGAAAATTGTTCTTATCAAGCTTATCTAAGGATTATAGAATTATGTAAGGATTACGGAATGCCAAAATTCTTATTTTAAGCAGAATATACTTGTTTGAATTCTTCATATTATGAAGATGTGATGACTCAAAACCTCTGATCCCAGAATCGCCCCTGACATGTACGTACCGGAGGTTTTACACTTGTCGGTTTGGTTTGGATCAGGCTGAAAAGTCCAAACCAAAACAGGCAGAAGTGAATGCTCGTAGTGTTTAATCTTTTTCTCAGTATTATCACTGTGCTCTAACTCCCCTCCTCTTCCTCCTCCTCCTCCTCCTCCTCCTCCCTCTTCTCTCCATCTCTACTTTATTTCTCTTCCAACCCTGATTGTTTATCTTCTTGGAACACTTTGTCTCCTGTATCTCTGTTTATCCCCACTTCATTCGGTTTACTTATCTCTATCTCCATCTCCTCGCTCCTTTTTCTCCCTCATCAAACACCTTCTTTCACCCTCATACTCCCCTAGCAAATATAGAACTTCAACTCTGCTCCGATTCTTTCTCCTTTTTTTTTTTCTTTTCAAGAGCAACATAGAAGATCCCTTTGGTTTGAACTCAGTGTGATGTGGAATAGCACTGTCTTATCACAGCGTGAATCTATCATTTTCCCTCTTATTGTTTCTCTTTGCTTTCACTCTGAGAGCCCTTACCTCTGTTTGACTTGTGGAATAGTAAGCAGCCTGTGCACACACATATACATACTCACTTAAAGCATTTCTCAGAGGAGTAAAGCTGCGTTTCAGTGGCTCTCACAGTGGTACTTTACCTCCGTACACTGCTCTGAGGGTTTGGTGCATGCTCTGTCCTCAGTCACGGTCCTCAGTCGCTAACACCTGCCTTTTTATAGCATCTTGACATCACAGCAGTGAACTCATTCACTGTAGTGGGAACCACCTGTTATACGAATGAATACAAGTATCTTTGAATCTGGATCAATGACAAGATTACATTTAAATATCATATATCTAATCTAGTAACTAAACAAAAGGACTTTTTTTTATAGAAATGAATAACCCTTTCCTCTTCATTGCAGGAAGAAACTTGTCGAGGCTACTTTTTTGTCAGTTTTGGATTACAAAGACATTTTATTCAGGCGTGCACCAGCCACAACCCTACACGGGAAAAAATTCCAATCTTACCAAGTGTATTTTTCTTATTTCTAGTCCAAATATCTCATCACACTTAAAATAAGACATAATCCCCTAAAGAGAAACTTTTCAGTGAGATATACGAACTGACTTTTAGACAATAGATCTGGAAAATCTTATTTCAAGAAATCTTACCAAGATCATTTTAACTCGTTCCATTGACAGATTTTTCTGCGTGAATTAAGCAAAAAAAAAAAAATCTTGACAAAAATCCTGAAACCTGGAACACTGTCCAAAACCATCTGAAACTTACCACACTTTTATCATTAGGACAATTTAAATCCTTAATCACTTCTTATTTTACCTCCGGCTGCTCCTTTTTTTTAAGTGGCTTTCTCTGTTTTTAATTCGTCTTTGTCACTTTTACTTTTTTGGTACTTCTGATATGGCATCGTATGTTTCAGATGTTCTGTTTTGTCTTGACCGTATTGTAAATGAGGTTGCTTCCTCGATATTTCTCCGAGTTTAAATAACAGGTTATGAATGAATGAATGTATATTGAGAAATCTTATGAGATAACAAAAACCAGTGCTTAGAAATAAGAGTGTAAGAGTGTGAATGGGAGTAGCAAAAATGTTAGGGTGCCACTTAAGGGTAGTGTATGCAGGGTTGGTTGGTTTCTCTTCTGCATTTTTAAGGAAAGAAAGTACATGTGAGAAAACCTTGAAGAATATCCTTAAAGGTACTGTTTTCTCTCAGCTTCATCTTCTAAGCTTGGGTGCCTCCTTATCTGGTCTACTGTTGAACTTTTAATGGTTCCTTCAATAATCTAAACATTCTGTTTACTGTTCATGTCCTGAGGGTCAAAACTGAACTCACCTTCACTTCATCTCAGACTTTGTGAAAATCTGGGTTGTCCTTCTTCGTAGTACAGAAAGAACTTATTTAACACCTGTAACCATGTTAAAGGTGGATAGAAACTATTATTAATGAAGCCATAAATATCCAAACAGCCACCAGCGACCAAAACCATCTACTGATCTTAAATGTTTAATAACTGGTTATCCATTAATCCAAACAATACATGCGAATAATTCAGGTACAATGCAGTTTATCGTCTTTTCATGGTCATCAGATATGACCCATTTGGACATTCAGAGGCTCCGTAGTTACCATGGAAACACCGTCATCTTCTACAACACTTATTCACCAGTAAAACCTATGGCGTTACATCAGTGACAGTGGATGGAAATGCTTGTTTTTACATTCAGTTAATGATATCTTTGCTGAAAAAGTCCTTTTTTCTTCAGTTTTCTTTGTTGTTGATATAATAACCCTCAACTTTAATCTGAGTTTTTATGAACATCTACATGATCAATAAGTGGTGCCAGCAGGGGCGCCGCTACCAATTCAGGGCCCCATGGAAGCTAAACATTGTGGGCCCTTGTATAAAATTCAGCATCTTGTCGATCTGCCGGAGCGAGGGTTGGGGTGGGGGTGTGGTCCATACGTAACTCATCACTTATGCTAGCGTGAAAACAGAACTGAAACTTAACATGCTTTCAACGTCTTATTACTGACTTCTGTGCCTCTCTTACGCAGCGGAGCTTACATGAAATTTTCACAACTTCTAGCCTGTATCCACTGGACCCCCTCCTCTGTTCTATGGGCCCCCCACAAATGCTGGGCCCCATTAATTTGTCATACTTACCCCCCTTGTGCCAGGAACAACAAACCCCACCCCTTGCACATATTGTATCTTATTTTAGCATCGATCCAGCTGATGTCATCATGTCTATGGGTGTGCTGATGTCAGCATATCAATTACCTCTGTGTATGTGCCAAGTTTGAAGTAAATTGGAACAAAATTGATGTTTTTATAGACATTTGAATTTTTGCTCATTACTATAAGTAAATGGAATTTTAAAAAAGATTTAAAAAATGTGAACTTTGACCTAATTTTCCCAAAATGTAATCAAATTTATTCTGGGTCACTGGCAATGTATAAACCAAATTTGGTATGAATCCAGCCAATAGTTTTGTTGCTAAAGTGTTAACAAACAAACAAACCGAACCAACAACAATACTCCTTACATCCCTATTTGGGGGGAAGTGTAATAAATTAAATAATGGGAAAAAAATGATTTTGACTGAAAATACAGAGGATAGAATTATGATAAATGGTGATAAATCACTTGAGAAAGGTTAAATACAGAGAAAAAATTCATTTGGGAACTGCCACAAATGTAGCTCTGGGTCTTTATGGGTTAACAGTGCTGCAGTATTATTCATATGTAGTTTAAGCAGCAGGTACATCCAACCACAGCAGCCTCAGATTACTGTAGTTTAAAGTAAGTCTATATTTTTGATTCTTTTTACTCTTGAGTCTGTGCACTTCCTCATTGCCCCTTTAACTATTCATTTTTTGTTTTCCAACCTTGAATAGAATTTGATCAGTGACCTGAGGAGAATATATGTAGATATTTGGATTGAATGTGAAAACTGAAAAAAGATAAATTCAGGCGACTGTACCATATTTTCAAGACAGCAGTGAGACAGAAAGTGAATAACCCCACTAGTTTGACACAAACATTTACTACGTTTTATGAGCGCCTAAACCAGGCAGGTCGGAAATCTATTCAATCACGGTTTTATTCACCATCCATTGTTTCGGGAAGCGGAGCGAATCAATAATTTTGTGATTGTTACGGCCCTGAGGGATGGAAGATAGGAATCTGCTCAGATAATGAGGCGCTACAGAGAGCTGCAGGGCAACAGATTACAACAATACACACATCATACACTGCTGCTCACATATACACATGAAGGGAGTATATGAGGACTCATGACTCATATGTATTTATTGAGCTTTCAACTGTTATTTCACCTCAAAACATCATTGAGGGAGGAGCTTAATGACAGTCTGACAGTCTTATCTCAGCTACCAGTGGAAAAGGTGGAGTAGACTGTGTTACCAGTTCAATGCAAGGCTAATATATACAGTATATTAGCATACATTGCATTAAAATATCCATAAATTCCATTAAGTGCACTATGTTGACTTGTGTTGAATCTTTTAGATAATGTTCAAATTGATAGAAATATGTAATTTCATTAAGTTTTCATTTATCCACCTGTCAAAGTTTTATGTCCTCTGAACTAAATAACTAAGATTAACTTTATAAGTGCATTTTCCATTAGAATGAAATAACGCAAAATGAATATATGGTACAAAATGTCAAAAATGTAAATAAATGTAAATAAATGTGTCTTTTACAGAACTACGTTAAAGTTAAAACTATACACCTGTGAAAACCTTGAAGAACATCCTTAATAATCCTCATAATGCTTTGAATGGCTTGTGATGTTCTGGTATCATTTATTGAATCCAAATATATAAAAAATGACCAGTATGTTTATAGTAATAATAATAATAATAATAATAATAATAATAATAACGGAAAAACATATTTCTTCACAATACCAACACACGTCTTGCACTATCTCTTTATTAGAAACACTTTCTTTTCAACACATTAACACACACACACACACACGCACACACACACACACACACACACACACACCTACACAGATGCATGATCAGCTCTTGTTGCATTGGTCTGATGGGGCCCACTCTCTAATGCCTCTATCCTCTATACTTAAGCTCTATGGCAATCTGCAATAGTGCTGTGCTGGCTTGTTTATTGGCAAAACTGTTGGCTTCTCTCACTCTGCTCTTGAATTCCTCCTCTCTCCCTCCCTCTCTCTCACATACATTCTTCCTACCTCGCTCTATCTCCCTTAGAATATTTGTTTATCCCAACATTATTGACTTCTCCCTCTGTGCCAGCGTTCCCTCTTGGACAACGAAAGCAGGGCCAAAGACGCCGCTGGTTTTTCATTTTCCACAGCTGGCACAGGGTACTGAAGGGGAGGTGGGGGGGAGGGGCTGGGGTTCAACAGGATCAGCGCTATGCCTAGTAGATGTCTGAATTAGTAAGTCTGACACACACATGCACGAACACACACCTCTATATCGGCGCGCTCCAAATAGTTATCGATCAGAGATTGATTGACTGACTCCTTGTTAAAAAGATCTTGAGATGAGGCCTGCAGGCTGGATGGTAAAAGTTGCTGACTCGTCTATCAAATGCAAACACGGTGTAAGTTTACATGCACACACACTCACACACACACACCCACGCACACGCACCCACACACACACACACATGCCTGGTTGATGAGTTGTATATATTGGCGAGCTGAGGCCATTGTTAATGAGATGGGGCCTTGTTGTGTTGAGTAGTGCTGGGCTCTGCAGCTTTACACCCAGGTTTCACTGGCACCCTGAGACGAGGAAGGAAGGACGGACAAATAAAACAGAAAAAATAAAGAAGAAGGGCAGATGGTGAGGGGGGAGATGGAGAGAGATGATGATGATGATGCATGATTAAATAACAAATCATACAAACATAAAAGCACCAGGGAGAAATGGGGCTGTATCAGGCCTTCCTGGTTTTTTTTTTTGTTTGTTTGGGGGGGGGGCGTTGTTTTGTTTTGTTTTGTTTTTTTTGTAATCTTGACAATGGCTAACGAATTAAAATGAACTAAAATGACAGTTCTCAGTCAACCCCCCACCCCCCTATATCACACCATGTGCATGTGCAACCACAATGTAAATATGTAAATAATATTTAATTTTAATTCCAATTCTATATTTATATAAATATCAATAGAAATACCAAATTTCTTATTTTTCTTTTTATATTTCATTTTTGCAGTCATTTGTGGTTTTTCT
>JAPQRP010000009.1:22444061-22460530 GCA_037367295.1 Apogon hyalosoma | reverse complement strand
TTCGTTCATACATTCACACTTTGGTGGTGGTAAACTACATATGTAGCCACAGCTGCCCTGGGGCAGACTGACAGAAGTGTGGCAGCCATTTTGCGCCTACGGCCCCTCCGATCACCACCGAGCATTCACACACATTCATACACCAGTGTGAGTAGCAGCACTGGACGCAAATAGGGTAAAGTGTCTGCCCAAGGACACAACAGCACATGACTGGGACAGAGCGGAATTCGAACCGCCAACCCTTCGGTTATTGGACGACCCACTCTACCACCTGAGCCATGGCCTCCCTTAACATATTTAATTAACTGAACATAAACCCAGTGTGTCCATCCACTGTCATTGATCCAATTCCATGGGTTTAACTGGTGAATCAATGCTGTAGAAGATGACGGTGTTTCCATGGTAACTACGGAGCCTCTGAATGTGCAAATGGGTCACATCTGATGACCATGAAAAGATGACAAACTGTATTTTACACCAGTTATTGACAGGATTAGTGGCTCAACAGGTATTGAACAGTTTACATCAGTAGATGGTTTGGGTTTTTATGGGTGAAACTAAAATTACTGCTGCCAGCAGATCTGCAGTCAAACACAATGACTTCCTCTGGATCAAATCAAACCATTATGACTGCAGAACAGAAACATTTATCTTCATCCAGCCGTCTGTCCTTCACTATTAAATGATGTCTTGTGCACAGAATAAGCATGTGTCCCAGTATTTGGACAGTGACACATCATTTGATGCCACGGCTGTGAAGTGAGTGATCTGTACGGGACACTCGACTGATTCTGATGTTCTCATTTTTTCACAGAGGTGCCATGAATAATGGTCAAGTCTCACAGAAAATGTTTCCAGTCTGGTGAAATGACCCTCACATCACTGCTTTCACCCTCGAAGAGCAGGAGCAGTTTCTAGATAATGTTAGAGCTTTACATTAGCATTTACTTTCGCTATTGATTTATCAAAGAGTCATTTTTCACATTAATTGGTGAATCTGTCTTTAAAGTGTCTAAAGGCCTATCACAAGCGACCACATTTCCTTCAATTTGTTTTTGTTTAACCAACAATCATATAGGTTGACAAATCCAATAACTCATTTCAGTTAAGATGAGGCAAATGTACTTTTACAGCATTTTATTCTTTACATTTTCAGTAATAAATGGCTTAGGAACTTATGCAAGCATCCGCACTTCTGTTGACCTAACCAACTAGTTAAACTTCACTTTTCAACACAATACAACCTCTATTGTGCTTTTTGTGACTCTGCATAAGTAAAGGAAATAATAAAAAGCAGCTGCTAAACAATGAAGCCTGGACACAAACAGAAAATTACAGACAAAGCTCTTAGTATCTTCAGTTCAATCACACTCTGACTTTACTTTAAAGCTGTCATCATCGTCCTCATCGCTACACATTAGTAACATTTGCTTTGTATAAATTGTAATACTTTAATATTGGCAATGGACCCCAGGAAGAATCCTTAAAGAAATAAAGAAACAACATCCTTTTTTTATGTTTAGTAAAAGAGAGTTCAATTATATCCTGAGGCATTAGTTACATTAGGATACAAACATGTTAATACTGTATACTACAATTTCCCAGTATGCCATTCCATCAATAAAGTCTATCATCCATCCATCCATCCCTCCATCCATCCATCCATCCATCCATCTATCCATATGTGTAGTCTGATAGATGGGAAGAAAAAACAAAAATCCACTAATTATGAACAGTCTTAACATCTTCTGAGTCACAAATACTCTCTCAGAGAGTCAAAACTAAACAGGGGGAAGCCACACTTTGTTCTTATGCATCACATCTCTGGAATAATTGAAAGCTAACTTCCAGAAAACTGACTTACAGTTGTGGAGCTACTCAATACCCTTTTTTTTTTTTTTTTTTACTTACTGTTAGTCATATCTTGCCTTAATGACTTTTTACATCTTGCATCTCAACCGCCTTGAATCACAGATGTATTAATGTGCGTCGTACAAAACTAAACTGTTTTGTCGTGCTTGTCACGTTGCGTTTCTGGTTTTTAGTCGTGTGGGTCAAATATAAAAGTGTGACTACCTGGTGCAGAGCCAGTGAGTGTCCATATCTGTACAGAGGCCCGTTGGTGACAGGAACCACATCCCACGTACTGGTCTCCAGGTTGTAGCTGGACAAAGAAGACAAAAACATTCAAACAAAGGGATTATGCACTTTACAGGAAAGGACAGAGCAGTCCGTCTGTCTGTCCACTGAAGAACATAATCGTATCCTCTGAAGAATGCACTGACACATCTGCGCCAAATTTATACTGTGGATGCATCTTGGCATGGAGCAGAAGAATACTGAAAATAAATGACCGTGACCTACTTTTTTAAGGTCAAATGGCCTTGTGCAGGTATAACATCTGAGTATTTTCAAATTTAAATGTGTATTTAATAAGTTTTACACAAAGACAATTTAATCTAAATTATAGGACAGTAACTTTCAACAGGATGTTACACTGTATTTGGCCGAGGGGGATTAAAAGTACGCAGCACGTTATGTTTTACTATTATTATTACTATGTATATCACTCAGTCATTTTAACACATATGTTTTACTTTTTTTTTTATCTTTTTATTTTTCTATTGTATTTGATATTTATTGTCTTGTACATACACTGTACATCTGACACACATTTGAATTTCCTCCTTGGGGGATCAATAAAGTATAATAAAAATAATAATAATAATAATAATAATAATAATAATAATAATAATATACTTTATTTGTAATGCACTTTACATTTGACACCAAATCTCTAAGTGCACAATGCAAAAAAGTATATCTTATCTTATCTTATCTTATTAAAAATGTGCAATCCTTGACAAATAAAAGTCTCTGAATGGAACAGGGAGCAGTGTAAAAGTGTTAAAATGACAAGACTACCTCCTGCATCTCCATTGTATAATATCTGTCAACAATTTCTTTTTGTCCTTGTGTAAAATGTTTTCTAGTATGAAGATCTCTGCCCTTCACAGGAGTTTTACTTTCTGCTGAGAGTGTGTCTTGCTTACTTGAGGACCATGTGGTAGTTGGAGTAGTTAAAGGAGTAACCTCCCACCACCCACATCAGCCCAGAGTGCACCAGGGCCTGATGGGACGCCCGACCCAGGGACTGAGCTGAAGGCTTGATGCTGGGCAGCATCCAGAAGGCCTCAGTGGAGGGAACAGACAGAGAGCAGTCTGGACCTGTGATGAGGGAAGAGGGAAATGTGTGACGACAGTGCCATCTAGTGGTGAAATCACAGAAGATCATTATCAACAGTCTGTTTTGGACTAAAGTGGACAGCAGAAGTGAAAATACTATTCATTTGAACACATTCTTATCATTGACTTTTCTTGTTTCAACATTTTTAGGTACAACTGGTAGAGTTTTTTCACCAACTTAAATGTGCTATGTAAATTAAACTAGACATTTGTGTGATTAGGTGAGATATTTCACACATTAAAAAAATAAAAACAGAATTTGTTATGTTGCAGTTTCCTCAAGCAAAGACTGGATTCCAGTAATTTGCACATTTCTACTGGAATGACTTGCATCAGTTTAACACAAGATGCTACCACTGGTTACTAAGCCACTTTAAAGCTCTTCTGGCATCTACCAATACCCCAGTATTACCTATAAATACATCCATCAGACATGACATTCTGACCACTGACAGGTGGTGATAATATTGATTATTTCATTACAGTGGTTCCTTTCACTGCGTTGGAGATAAGAGGCAGTAAGTGAATATTTAGTCCTTGTAGCTAATGTGTTGGAAGCAGAGCTGTTAATGTGGAAAAAGGGGAATCTACACAATATGAGACAGGTGGTAATAATGTTCTGCTCCTATAGATGCTGGATTGGTTGAGATCCAGTTGTTCTTTAGATACTTTTGGTAGGTTCTAAACACTTAACACTGAGAATGAACAACAAGATCTGGAGATGTTCTGACCCAGTGATTTGACCATCACAGTTTCCCCCTTGTCAAAGACACTCAGATCCTTAATCTTGTTAATTGTGTTGCTTTCAACAAATCAACTTCAAGGGCTTCAATATATCCCACCCACCCACTGACAGATCCCACTGGAATGAGATCATCCAAATGGATACCACTTTGGCTGTCAGTGGACATAATGTTTGTGGTGTACCTTCTATGAAAAGAGTCTCATTCTTCTGAATCTTTCCTTGACATTCAGTTGGCTCTTGAACATGGCACATCATAACCACTGGTACACCACAGGGGTGTGTCCTCAGCCCCCTCCTATTCTCTCTCCACCCATGACTGTTCCCCTATCTATTCTAGCAATAACATTGTCAAATTTTCCGATGACACCACCGCCATAGGACCAATTAAGGATAATGAGTCAGCCTATAACCTGGACCTGAAGCCATCCTAAACCAAGGAGATGGTACCCATCCCCCCACCCCCATACAGTCTTTTTATGCAGTCTTCAAACAGTAATATTCTTATAGTCTTTTGCACTTGTAAGCATTTGTCTTTAAAAAGAAACACAGCTGCTAACAGTTAGAATAAATTCTATTCTATTCTGAATGTTTCCTTGATATTCAACTGGCTGTTGAATATGGCACATATTAATTGTTTATTAGCATTTATATCCTTGTATATTAGACATTATTGCCCTCTAAACTGATATAGAATTAGTATGAGGTTTTGGGTCTTTAAATGACTTTACTGTATTGTTAGATTTAATTATCCAACAATACAATAGGCCTATTATTTGTCAGTGCTGATCAGACATACGCCTTACAAGCAGATATTCTGACTTTATTGGAAATCACAGCCAAGAATCTGTGTCCAAGTTAAAAAGATGTCATTAATCAACAGTATAATATATTAATCTGAATATATTTTGCATTTATTCAACACAGACTGTGATTTTACATTTAAATATCCATCATTACAAGCTTCGGCTTCAGTCTTCAAGGCAATTATTAACCACAAATAGTGTTATTAGTTGTATGTTACTAATCAGTTGGATGCCCTATATATTACCTGTGGAGATTTTTAATCAGGTTTGGTTGATTAGTGCAGGATGGATGAGTTAACTGAACCTTTAATTACCAGCTACGGAGCTAGTTAAAGGTCACTGCCTCACTAAAGGTCACGGCTACAAATACATGTTTACAGGTATTTGACATGTTACTGCTCTAATCAATGGAAAAAATATGAAAAAAACACTCAAGGACCGAGGGAGAAGAGGTGATTCTTACAGTAAAATTCAGGATAAGAGGTCTATAAAATATAAAATATGTTGTAACAGGTCTTCATTGAATCATGTTGCGATTAATTATGATACTGGTCAGTGTTTGCATCACAGACCTTTGTTTTAGATCAGGTAAGTGTAAGACACCTTTAGTAACATACTTGCAAAACCGAAATACAATACTCAAAACACAGACAAAACCCACTAATGAGATTTAAGAGGTTTTTAGAAACAGCACAACAACAATTAAATGATGTCACCCTCTGTCAGCGGTGCGTATTGACCTCGGTGACCCTCACTTATTGAGGAGTTGGGAGAGGACAAAAATCATCAGGGGGTTTCTAATGAGGCAGGTGGGTCTGATTAATGTTTAACGGCTACAAATGAGCGCCGCAAACAAACACGAGAAGAATAAACAAATGAGGAGCGGGGGGCGTCGAGGGGAGCTGTGTCCAAATGGACCATCCTCTGGGCGGATGGCGAGGATGAGGAGGGGATGAAGACGAGGAGAAAGGGACAAACGGGAGGATGTGCACTTCTGCATTAGCATAAAATGTTTTTCCCTGTGACATGGGGGGTTGCCATGGCATCCTGCAGACCGCTGTTAGCCTGACTCATTACAAAACACACACAGGAACACAACTTTATGTCAGACACGTCACCGTCTGAGGTCCCAGCACTAAATATCAGCTTTTATAGACTAATAAAATGTATCATTGAAGCTAGTAGGTACTGCATTTATAGCCAGTCTAATAATTTAGTTTATTAAATGTAGTGCAAACATATGGTTAGAGTTGTCTGCAAGTGTTTTATAATTGATCACACGTTAGTAATGCAGACAAGATCATTTCAGGGTGATTATTTTCAGTAATGTACAGCTACGCAGCATTCTTATTAGAATTGGATTATTTCGAAGTGGTTATTGCCTCAGTACTGTGGGACTACTTTCTCATTTGTCTATTATCACAGAGCCAATCAGCGCCCTCATTATATCATGTGTAGACTGGTGACCTGTCACCCTGCTGCCACAGCACTGTGGCAATAAGCATCGCACATGCCATGTGCCTATCCGGTTACAGGAAAAGGCTAGGGTACCAATTACTGGAAGCTGATTTGTGCACCTATTCACACTTTCTGTTTCAGCATGTAAGCAAAAAACATGAAATGTGGCGAATGTTTTGCCTCATATGAGGAATTTGCCCAGGTTTTTGATGAATATAAACCAGCCACTGGGACAACGTTCAGAGTGCAGCATTCGGATCATTTGATTGGCTCTGTGGCAATTAGACAATCAGGAATTTTGTGGCAGTAGCCATTGCCTTATTGTTTACTTGTTTATTAAATAGGGGTGGGGGGGATATTATATCAAATCTATATCATTCCATACTGTTTTTACCAGTTCTGTTTTTATACTTAGAATAGAATAGAATAGAATAGAATAGAATAGAATAGAATAGAATAGAATAGAATAGAATAGAATAGAATAGGCTTTATTGTCATTACACCAGTTGTACAGTGAAACTGGAGGTGGTCTCTACCAGTGACGGTGCATTTACATCTAAATAACAACACAATAAGATACAGACATATATTAAAAATATATAAAATAGTGCACAGTCGAAATACATGCAAATTAGAGATACATTGTAAGAAAATATAAAATTTAAAAAATGTAAAAGTAGTATAAAAGTCTTTTTAACTGGGACCCCAGGAAGACTAGCAACCACTATGGTGGAAGCTAATGGGGATCCCCAATAAACAATAAACATGAAGCACATGTTTCGTGTGTGGTTATTGGCAAGACAAGGCCAGGCAAGGCAAATGGATTTGTATAGCACAGTTCATACAGGCAATTCACAGTGCTTTACAAAAATGGAGAAAAGATAATACACATTAAAGTGAGGTATGGCGTGTGTTTACATTCCACATGGGCCAGTGGGAAGAAGCTGTTCATACGTCTGGTGCTGTAATATAATTTAACAATTTATGATGTAGAGTGTGTTTGCTCTTGTACTCTATTTGTTTTTATTCTTATATTCTATTTTTAACATGTGTAATGCTACCGCTGCACTGCAGTTCCCCAGTTTAGGATCAATAAAGTCTATCTATCTATCTATCTATCTATCTATCTATCTATCTATCTATCTATCTATCTTTTACTTGTGTAAAATTTTTATGGCTCCATGATAGAAGGACAATAAATAATCCTTGAATCCTATCACGTTTTTTATTGTTGTTTCATTGTTTCTGTCAAACTCAGACTTTCCAAATGCTAAGAGAAGAAAAAAAAAAAACTATTGATCGGGACTAAAAAGAGGTTTTACTGCCGTTGACCTGCTTTTATATGTGCTTTCACCATTGGTCCATGTGGGGGCAGTAACTGATCACCTAACCCACCCACACTGGAGCGATTTAGTGGAGTCAGATTAAACCGATATTACATAAAAGACCCGTTCTGCAGGGTTACGGGTGCAGACGCAGACTGTGAGGTACAATCAGTGTTTAGAGATTAAACACAAAGACAATAGCCTGATTAATATGACCCTGATGGGAGCTGATGTGAAAAAAATACAAACACTTGAAACACATTTTGAACATTACCATATTAATTGCCAACTTCTTAATGCTATCTGATATTTAGGGTTCATTATTTTTGGAATATGACAAAAAAATGACCAGATTACACATAAAGAGTATAATATTATTAAACATCATTTATACATCTGCATGTTAATATCATGAACAAAGCCACATATTAGTCACAGATTTATATTAGATCATATTAGACAATGTTATATTTTTGTGCCAAACATATGTCAGTGATTTTTTGTTTTTTGTTCGGGTTTTTGCACAAATGGAAAAGAGCATGATTTTACTGTCTATGTTTCTATTTTACACCATTTGTTAATCATCCAGAACCCTCATGTCAAACTTTTCCCAGGCACTTGGTACACTCAAGAAGGGCACACATCCTTGTAGTGATAGGCATCGTGGGAAATGTGGTCTTGATTTAGGGAACAACTAACCCTAGTCACTGCTTCTTTCATTCTATCAGTAAACATTAAAAAAAAGAAAAAAATCCTCACTTTTAATCCAACGTATCTGGGCTTCAGCCATCTGATACGACCCATAAACCTCTGCTCGCTGGGATACGTGGGATAGAAAGTGTTATATTCTTTCCAGGCCGTGAAGCGTACTACTCTGGCTGCGTTCCAACAAGACTAAAGGTTCCCCAATATGTCAATTTACTTCACCCATGTCTGCTGAAAGCTCCCTAATTAGAGTCTGTGTGTGTGTGTCCTGTTCGTCCTGCTCCTTTACCTTGCCAGCTGTCGTTGCAGACACACAGCTTCTCTCCGGTCAGGTCGCAGTAGCCGTGATCCGGGCTGCCACAGTTGTCCCTGCAGTATGGGATGTTGCACGCCTCTCCTTTCCAGTACTCCTCACACTCGCAGTACACTCGGCCCGACACCGAGTTGGCCGTACTGCATCTGCCGTGGCCCGAACAGTTGTTGGGACAGGAGTTGATCCTGGAGGGGGTGGAGACGGAAGAGAAGTTATGGTTCTAAAGTTCGATAGAAACGGTGAAACCTGGATGTAGCCCCAAACGAGAAATGAATATTAAAAGCTGCAAGTTACTGCAAATTCTATTCAACGCAAATTAAAAACTAATTAAGCCACACAATGCATTTATATTAACAGCACTTGCAATAGGTAATTAAAAGTTTGGAGAACAAGGTATTATCTCCAACTTTGCAGCTTTGCAAAGCTTTTTTGTTTCCTCAGTCTCATGGATTTTGGATATGCAGCACTTCTGTAGGGTTCAATTTCAATGTTTTCAGCTGCAGCAAACAAACTCTTAAAAACCTAGTCAACCCTTTGGACCAAACAACGGAGAGAAGACAAACAACCTGAGAAACCAACAACTGAAAACAGCAACACATCTTGCTCCTTAAGATAAATATCTTCTGGAAACCAAACTAGAGCCGCAAGAACAAAGAATATTGTTTGTGTTGACTCTTAAATATGTTACATGCATTTAATTTAATGCCCTTTACATTCCACAACACTGGCAATGTAACCACAATATATTCCAAATAACACAAGCTTAATTACTATTAGCTTAGCTAGATAATAATTTCAGTTAATACTTGTTAATAGCTTTCTTCATTTCAACACTCTAGAGTCAATAACTCTAAAGCCAATACAGACGAAATGTTTCAAGTTAAATCCTACTTTACACATGTATTAGTAGAAAATAAGAAAAGGTTATCTCACAAATAGCCTTTGTTTGCAAATTATAATTAAACGGTAAGTGGCTGGCATTCATTTGCCCTCGTAACTGCTTACAACACTTCCAATGTAGATTTTCTTTGCAGTAAAACTGCAGCTTCTGTTATAAGCCATTACTCTATGGGCCAGATCCACAAATGGATTATACAGATCAAACTGGAGCAAACGTGACAAAAATATTGCATGTAATGACAAAGGGTGGAATTAACTATGAACTGGCACATGAATCATTTGCATGGAGGTAAATTAGTAATATTCATACATTTTCTATGCAAACAAGCCTTATCTCAAAAACTGCAATTCAAAAAGACCAGTGCAAACTGCTACACACATTCAAATATAATTACTAATTATTACTTATCTGTAGAGCTCACATTAATGACCATCAGCTCTTTTTCTGATCTGTTAAATGAAATGTCTTTTCTTTTTTTTTTCAAAACCTGTCCTGTTCAGTAATTTGGTCTCCGATATAAGTGCACTGGGTGCCATGAGTTGCTTGACAGTTTTGATCTTAGAAGGTTTTGAACCTCAGATCAATTCCCCTATTGGCACAACAAATAAGAATGAATTAAATTAAATGAAGTTTATGTTGCTGCATCCTGTGCATAAATGGGCAGAGTCTCTTTTCAGGCTCGGAGTTACACACACAGTCAGCTGGTGACACTATCGATATCAGTTGTTTTGGTTTTTTTTTTGTTTTTGTTTTTTTCAAAATCATTTATGGATCAATCTGTGCGCTAATATGTGAAGAAACACCTGAAACACTCCACATTATGACTCAAATTAAGGGTAAATTGTGCTCAAGTGTGAAATTTCAGCAGGAATCTTATTAGGATACATGCTAAAGGGGACGTCAGATTATTTTGAAGTTACCAGCCATGCTTCCCTCCTGCCTGTCATACCACACCATCCTACAGACTTCAGGTCTCATGGCATGTTACTTACTCACCTATAAACACTCACAATGAGACAGCTCAGTGGTGTGTGTTGGGATTTCATCTTTTTAGGCTTAAAACTAATTAGCATGTTAAGAGGAGGCGCCTGAAACTCTTTCCATGTGTCTGAATATCCCTTTATCATGATCCCATCCCACCCAGGGGTTTATATCCTGGCCTATATGTCACATTGGGCCCATGGCTAATAATGCTCTAATGAAACCTTTGTTTCACCACACTAGCATTAATACTTGCTTTCTTCAGCAATTTCAAAATTAGAAAAAAAAAAAAAAAAAAAAAACAACTCTGGTTCCAGAATCCCAGATGTGGCTTCGTTATTCTCTAAAAACTGAATACTGTAAGGTTTGGACTCCTAATTGAACAAAAATCAACATATCTCAGTTTATTTTTTCAGAAAAATCAATACTGTTTTTCCTCTGACATTTTACAGACAAAGGATTTAATCAATAACGCAGGGAAAATGATCTACTACTGATAGATTAATAATGGCTGTAACCTTTCTTCAGCCCACACTGTAAACAAACATGTGATTCACTGTGAACATTAACTGCTGTAAGTTAACACTTTACTGCAAATCCTCCTCTTTTGAGTAGCCTTCTATATTTATCCATATAAAATACATGTGACCCAACACATGGGCAGATTTAGGCAAATGAAGGGGGATTACTGAGGAGCAAAAACATCAATAAAAACAGAACCAATGTCCCTGTATCTTACTGGTATGTTCTATTGAGAACCGATAACAAGTTTAATTTGTGAGGTTTTCAGGTTCTGCCGCTATGTTAGAGTCCTGTGGTCTGGATGCATTTGATCAATCTCCCAATAGAAGGGGGTGGGACTTTCACTGGAGGAGAACTCTAATAAAATAAAAGTCCATATATGACTTTCTATCAGAGCTCAATAGTAACTATATTGATATCTCTAACTATTTCCTTGCTACAAGCCATCAAAATATGGACCATTACAAGTACAGGGACATTCTTTACGTAAAAATTCTTAAAAAATTCAAAAATCTAAATTTCTCAAAAATGTGAGCAAACTTTGAAGACATTGTCCCAAGGAAGCTACTTAAAAAATTTTAAAAGAATCCAACCAGTAGTTTAGTCGTAGAAGAAGACCGCTGAAATGAAGACATTGGTGACCTTCAGTGACCTTGAAAGGTCAAACTCAAGGTCACCAATGTCTACATTTCAACAAAGGTCATAGACCCAAATGACACTCCATATATGACTTCCTATCAGTCATGTGTGTCACATTTTATAAACCATCAAAGTATGGCCCATAATAAGTAAGAGCAAATGTGTAATATTTCAAAAATTCATCAAAAATTCAAAGGTCAAAATTTCTCAAAAATGTGAACATTGTCTCATAAATAATAAAACATAAAAATAAAATAAATAATAAATAATAAAACATAAAAAATGTTGAAATGAATCCGACCAGCAGTTTCGGAGTTGAAGATTGCTGCAATGTAGATATAAGTGACCTTAAGTTTGACCCTTCAAGGTCACTCAAGGTCAAAGGTCATGGCCAAATGAAAGCCCATATATGACTTCCTATCAGTGCTCAGTAGGAACTATATTGATGTCTCAAAGCATTTCCATTTTATAAACCATCAAAATATGGTGCATTATAAGTAAAGACAAATACTAAAAATTTCAAAAAATCAAAATTTGTCCAAACAATGACCAAACTTTGCAGACATTGGCCCAGTGAAGCTACATCTCAAATTTTAAATGATTCCGACCAGTAGTTTTGTGAGAGAAGATATCTGAAGAAATTGCGAAGACGCCGACGACGCCCACAGCGCCTCCGCTACAGCGCATGGTCTATCGGACTAGAAAGGAGCGGGCTCGTAAACGTACGAGTATGCGATGTTGAAGCCGGTCAGGTTGTAGGCGGCATCACTGAAGAAATGGAGCAGAGCGTAGCCAGACGTGGTCACCACCTCTGGGACCGTCTCATTTCCCCTGGTCTCTGGTACGACAAGGCCACTGAGGAAGAGGAGGAGTCAAAAGACGAAGGCGTTACAACCTGGAGAGACTGACAACCACGTGTAACAAAACAGTAATAATAAAGTAATAAAGTAAAGTAATAAAGCGCTGCAGTATTTAATGGACTCTGGTATGAGAGCAGCGCTGGAGAGCTGGAAGATAAAAGGGATTCCATTACAGGAATTGCAGACAGCACTAAAAAAGATGACAGTGATTAGCTTTAAAGTCAAACAACATCTCAGTGCAGAGTCATACCACATTTCGCTTTTATTTGTTTGATGGGGCTTTTCAGTGGGGGTTGGTGGTTTCATAGTTGGTCGGCCCGTCTCTTTTAATAAATGCAATCCACTGCAAAAGCACCCTCGTTCATAATGAGTCTGAGTCAAAGCCTCTTACCCCCCCCCCTGCAATAGCTTTTATTTTTTCAATGTACAGAATGTTTCCGTCCATAATGAACAATGTAACCTTATTTATCCGAGGTTGTAACGCTACAGGCCCAGGCTTTTATAGATAATTTTTGCTTCGCTGGAATAATTAGTCTCAATAGGAGATAAACCTCCGTGAAGCAGAGAAGAAAGTGGAAGGTTGGTAAAATATTGTGGTTTTACTGGTTTTTAATGAATATGTGCCACCCGCGTACTTATAGATTATCCTAATGACAAATATTAAAATATGCAATAAACGGAAAAGACGTGGAATTCAGGGATAATGGAAGTAATTGCAATATTTTCTTTCTATTATTGCAGTATTGTGGCGTGATTGTAATTATGAGGGCTATTGTTCGGCCTTTACGTGGAGTCATTTGACTGCACAAGTGCAAATCTGCTGGAGCTTTTGAGGTACTGCCAAAGGCTACCTGAATCATTTCCATATTCACCCCCCCGCCGCCACCACCCCCTCCCCTCCCTTGTTCTCTCTCTTTCTCAGCTCTCCTGCATATTCAGAGAAGCGGGCGCTTACCTGAAGACAGCAATCAACGGGGCGTAAATGGAGTCTCCATCATAAACGTACATGTGGTCCCAGCTGCACTCAGTGGCAAAATGATTGAAGCGCAGTCTGAGCACTGCATTAGGACTGAGAGAAGGGAGAGAGAAACGGACAGAGAATAGAAGGTACAACAGATGAATATATATTACTTTTATGCTTCATGTGGGTCCTGCTTTTGAAAAGTGTCTCCGCTATTCATGACGTCTACACAGATTAGAATAAATTGACACTTCAGAGGCTCCCACAGTGCTTTATAGCAGCTCTCTGCAAAACTGAAGTCGCTGTGAAGGGTGGCCTTTTCTTTTTTGTGAAAATCGTCTAATAGCGGCAGCAAATGTGTTCACACACTTATAGCACTGGATGTTGGCAATGACCTCTCCTTTTTAATTTTTCTTAGAAAGGCTCAGTTTTTTTTTTTTTACATTTTATGTGATTTCACTCTTGGAGACTGAATACATTATATACATTATTACTAAATACATTACATACTACATGTAACAAAAAATTAGCCTCAAAGTATAACTGCCCAAGCCATTCACTATATGGACAAAAGTATTGGGACACCTTGAATTCAGGTGTTTCTTTTCCAATAGGAGTCTGGGATACAACATAATAATGAAAAATGTTGTAATATAGTTTTATATTGTGATATGTATCATATTGATTATTAACTCTTTAAAACCTGGCGTGTCATTACTGACACACCCTGTGTATATGCACTTTGGATGGCTGTAACTCTTTCACTGTTTGTGCAATTGGAAAAATTCCAACGGTTTCTGGAACCTGAGACGTCGCGCTTTATAAGCTTTATTAGGTTATTATGGTTATTTCACTCACGCCTGTACAACAAGCTGGAGAAGAAGCCATTTTAGCAGTACTATAAGATGCAGTAAATTGTAAATGGCTGCTAGATTTAGAAAGTTCTAAGTGCTCAGTGGAAAAACAAGCAAAAGGACTCACTCACAGCATATTTTCTAACCTTTTTATAGTCAAAATAAGAAACAAAAAGTCCAGACTGACCATTTTAGGTTGAGGGTTGAAAGGGTATATTGATGTTTGTATGTAAAATCAGTATAAACAGGACATCTTACAGCTGTAGACAAGATGTGTCCCAATACTTTTGTCCATATAGTTTAGAAACATCAATATTACCTTAATGTTCAATGGGAGATTTTTGTTCCTTAGTGAGATGGTTAGTTGTGGTATTATTTACAGTTAGAGCATGGAAAATATTTCACAAGTTTAGAGGTAGAACATTTAAAATCATAGTCACAAATTTAAAAAAAGTCAATGTTGAGAGAAATTAAGGGGAAAAAAATATCTCTGAGGCATTTTAGAAGCAAAGATAACAATTTAAACCAAAGCAACCAATGCAATGATATTAATCCCAACATAAAACTATATTATGACATTTGTTATTGTTTTATATCCCAGACCCCTGTTGGAAAAGAAACATCTGAATTCAATGTGTCCCAATACTTTTGTCCATATAGTATACGACTTAGGAAATTATGCTCTGAGGCTAACAAAATGTAAGTATTACATAAACAGGAAAGCATTAATCCACAACTATCAGTGCAGTTGTAACCTATAGAAAGCCATGCAAGGTCTTTTTTTTTTTTTTTTTTTTGCCATTCCTATAAAGAACATAGAAACTATTGACCAAAAAACATGATCAGTGCAGTGAAGAAACACACGGTATAGCTGTATAAAGACGCTGTAGATGAACTGAGACGCAGATCCTTTTTATTTTTGTACAAGTTCAGCTTGTAATTGCAGAAAGAAAAAAAAAAAAAAACACCGGTGCAGTACGACGCACACACTAAGATGTCAAGTCATGCGCTCTGCTAAAAAATGTGTATATTTTTTATATATTGCTGGTGCTAAATGTCAGGGGATCACCATAAATCTGCATCAAATTAACAGTCAGTCCATTCAGCACTTGCCTAAAGTCAGCCCAAAGCTAATCTAACTTTGCCAGAGGTTGTTTAAATGGTAATCCTAAACAGACAATGCCTTTCAGTTTGGTCATTTTAAAAAGGAATTGATGAGTCCTTTTAGTTGCATTTCCAGGCCAGCTTTAATAGAGCACATCAGGAAATAAACAGATACTACTGCACATCAAACATATTGTGCATAAAGGAACTCCGTGTCAACAGCACTTCAGATGGAGTTCCACTGTGTGAGCGGTGAACGGGCAAAATGCAGCTCTGGACTGATCAAAAACCTTCATTCAAAAACAAATTTACTCCATTTAGACTTAAGTGAAGCTCTTTTTCTCCCAGGCCCTAAAGCCACATACTTGAAAAATGGAATTTCTCAACAAAGCGAAACTAGGTGAGATTTATAATAAGAGGAGGAGGAGAAACATTCATACTTACTATCCTTCTATCAGCCAAGTGCATTTGGTCTTGTACTTATAGTTCACCGGTCCATCTGTGAGTGAGCCTGACAGGTCTGTTAACCTAAAAGGAGACACACAAAACAGAAAAGGGGACGGTTAAAGTATAACTGATTTCCAAATTTAGCAACAGAACAACAAAACAACAGGAATTTTGTTTTCAGATGGATTTATGACCCGGTACTGCCTCACAAAAGAAAAACAAGCGCAAACAAAACAAAAAAAAAAAAAAAAACTGCTGCTTCTCAAAAATTCATCTTGTGACCTCACCCTGAAGTCTTAAAACCCAGAAACACTCCTGTCAGTCAGATCATGGGACGTCTGCTCTGTAATGTTTGATTTACTCATGTTAGATCAGCTGTGACAGCCTCTACCCATGTGGAGATGCAGGAAGGGCGCTGATGCAAGGTCGAGACATCTTTCACTGATTAATTTCTTAAAAATGGGGTGGGAGCATCTTTTCAGAATTTTATGGCAGAAAATGCAGTGAATCAGTAGAAATATTTAATTTCCCCTTAAAAAAAAAAAAAACTTTAAAGGAGTGATGTTTTGCTTTTTTTTTTTTTTTTTTTTTTTTAAATTGATTTT
>JAPQRP010000009.1:22424014-22437087 GCA_037367295.1 Apogon hyalosoma | reverse complement strand
TCATTCATATTCTCTGAAAAATGGACAAAGAATCACAAATTCTGCTGGGGTATGTAAACTTATGAGCACAACTGTAGGGGAAATTAATGCTGTCTTTAAAGACTTATGAAGACTTCAAAAAGTACTCTATAACTGTGTTCTTATTACACTTACTACAAATGGAACTGTATTTGTAACAACATTCAAATTTTTGCTGCATAGTGGTGTGACAAGAATGTGACTGCATTTAAACATATGTTCATGCTTTATGTATGTCTATTTGTTTCTTCATCCCATTTTGATATAGAATTTGCCAATTTGAAGCAGCTAAAATGTGCCTGATCTTTACCAAAGTGCATCACTGCATCTACATTTCAACTCATTATCAGAATGCTATGTTTTTTTTGAAGAACATAACATGCAGACAACCTGAAAAAAAAGCCTCCCATGAGTTTTACCGTGACATCACAGTTGATTTTAGAAAAGATGAGAAAGGAATTAAGGCAAAAAGGAAATAGTATGACTTCTCTTTATGGATTTACAAAAAGGCAGGAGAATGTTCATTCACAACAGCCACTGAGTCGACAGAAACACCCCACGATCATCAGTCAGTGCATGAGATTAAGAGCGTGTCAATGCAAATGTGCTGGGAGTGGGAGCAAACAGATTGCAGCACAGCCGGACTCAGGCCACAGTCGAAGCTCAAATCCTGCCAATAAAACATGAACGCACGCAGCTCGGACACTATATGCATATAAGTCACAGATGTAAGGGACTGAGGGGAAGTTTAAACAGATTAAAAGTCGAAAAATACTCGGTGCTTTTGGCTTTGTCTCCTCCTCTGAGCATGTCTCATTTCCTTCACTTCAGTTTCCTCTGTCTCAGTTTGATCCTCTGGCTCTAATCCCAGATTAGAAAACAAATATTCATGTCGTGCCGCTGTAATATCTGACTCAAATCATGACAATATTGATGACAGCGATGGAAAATTAATATTCTCTCATTGTTGGCGTTTGTGTGTTTACAGAAAGCATTTACCACTGAAAAGAAAATATTACAACCCGAGCTGCCGTCGTTCATCCATTAAAGTCTATCAGTGAAAACTCTTTTGACATTTGAATAGTCACTGTTTCAAAACAAAAAAAAAAAAAAAAAACAATCTCTTGACAGTTCCAGCTCATTGTTTCAGTCATAAATGACAGCAAATAAAATACCTTTGAATTTGAGCTTTTCACTTTTTCTAGACTAAAGCACTGATTTCTAAACAGTGGAATGTGTGCCCCTGGGGATACATTCTGCAGCCGCTAGGGCCAAGGAAAGGGGACCGATTTATTGAAAAACAACATGACAGCTTTTCACATGGAATAAACCAGATATCATTAAACTTGAATACGTATAAATTCACTTGTAAACGGACTATCAACTTGAGTTTGTTGAAATCTTTTTAATGTGTCATGTTGCGGCACACTAAAAAAATGATTCACTAGCAAAGCATAAAAGTTGAAATAGAGATCTAAATGTAATGTTCAAGTGTTCCAGTGTCAGTGTATGTAACAAGCTATGACAACAGGTGGATGTTAAAAAAAAATAAACCATAGACAGCATATAATGAGTGGACAGTGGAACCCTGACATCACCCACTGATTTCTTAACTGTGAAAGCAGCTGTTTGTGACCCTGGCTGTTGTCATGTTGGTGTTACGGAGCCAGAAGTGACCGTATGTGGACAAATGCTATGCAACTACAGGGATGTGAGGGGTCACAAGCCCTTTTTCCACCACAGGAACTTTACCAGAAAGTTTAACTTTAGCTGAGATTTAGAAAAACCTTGGCACATTTACATCACAATTACCCAAGTAAAAAAAAAACAAAAACAAAAACTTTTTTTTTTTTTCAACCCGAAAGTTTCCCTGAAAAAAACTCCTAGTAGGGGGTAGGAAAGATTCCACAGAAATTTTGAGGGGTGGGGCTACATGCTGATGAATGCTGATTGGTGGAAACTAGGAGGTGTATCGAACGAATACATGTGTGAAGAATGAAAGTTTCTACTAGTTTCTTTGTTAACACTCTAGCAGCAAAACTATTGGTTGAATTTACACCAAAGTTGGTTTATAGATTGCCAAGTACTCAGAATGGATCTCAATACATTTTGGAAAACAGTAGGTCAAAGTTACATTTTTTATGAATTTTTAAAAGCTTCCCATTTAGTTATAATTAGTGAAATATGTGTGATGGGGAGGTTTGTTGTGCCTGGCACCACTTGTTTTATATATACTTATTGGATTTATTTATTTTTTTGCCACATACGGGCAAGGAACCAAATATGGTAACTTCATTAACCTTGATTTTCTACATAATAATAAGTATTTTGAAACATTTCACAGAAGTAATAAAGTCTTATGTCCTCCAATAACACACTAAGGTTGAACTATTGAATTTCACAGTATTTTCTAGCAATGCCCTATAAAGGCTTAACGTGCCTCTTATTTGACAAGCAGTAGACACCGAGGTGTGACTCTCCTCCAGGTTTTCTTAGTTAAGTGAAGGACTGCGTGAGACCAGAGTGAATATGCAGAGCGGCTGAGCCTGTCTACGAAAACATGCGAAAGGTAGATCCCATTCATAGTTAATGAGGAGCCGACTGAAGTGGCCTCCCACAGCCCCAACAAACCATCACTCCAAAAGCCCTCTCCCATTAATCCTCCCCAAAAAGCCTGCCATGGAAGAACAGACCCATATCTTAGGTGCACACATGCAGGCACGAAACCATTGCTCTCACAAAGCCAGTTCGAATTATAAATGACAGCCAGAGACACCAGCAGGCAGCCTGGGAGTTCACAGCATGAGGCCAAAGTCACATCTTTTACTGACTCTGCAAGACCTAAATCAAAGTCCACACATTTAGAAAGTTTAAGAGGGTGACGGTGGAAGAAAGAAGGCAGAGAAAGATGAGAGCAGAAGGTACAAAAAGAGACAGAGTAGAGAGATAAAACAGAGACAGGGACGATGGGATGAGGTATAGACGAAGAGAGTCCGGCACCCTTTGAAATATTCATCTGCACCGGGTGAATAATTGATGCAGTACAGAAGACAGACAGCAAGAAGGATAGACAGAGAGGGGAATCAAGGAGAGACAGAGAGAACTTCATATATTCAGGTAGTGAAGGGACAAGTATTCAGTTAAATGTTCAATGTCACCAAAAAGGTTGACCCCAGCGCTTTTACACTCTGTCACGCAAACGCTGATAAAAGCAAAAGCATTTACTCGCCTCCTCCGTTCAATCAACAGTTCTAACTTTAGAGTCAAGTGCTTATTTTAGTAACTGCGCATGTACTTCACGTAACCTCTGCAATGTCAGAGTTACTGTATGTAAGTCGCCGTAGCGTACTCGGACGCTGAACGAGCGTTTGAATTATTTACTCGTGTCTCGCACTTAAGTAACTGCGCGGGAGTATCATGAGTAAAGTGACCGTGTCAGAAGTATTCACACTAAATATGTAGATCGGGGTGTCGAACTCATTTTAGTTCAGGGGCCACATACATGGTCAGGGTTCCCACTCTATCCCTCAAATTATTTTCCAGGACATTTTCAGCCGCTACAGAGAAAAGTTATCACATCATACATTAATCCATTCCCCCTCATTCTTTGGAAGTGTTCTTTTCTACAGTTAGAACTTGCATTTACCCAGATTGTTTCTATGTTTATTACTCAGACATTTGATGTGCAGTCTATGGCTATAATTTATCTATGAAAAATAATATATTGCAGTACTGTACATAACAGACAGGGTAGGGAAATGTATACTATATAGCATTCATACCACACTCCCTGTATACACTGTACAATATGTAAAATACAGTGTCATATGCTTTTTTAATCTGTAACATATAATATTTAATCCCTGCTTAAGCCAGTGTTTTTCAGCCTTGGAGTCACAACCCCACGTGAGGTTGTCTGTAATTCAAATATGAAATGTCTAGTTATTGATTTAAAAAATAATAATTACTACTACTACTTCAATATATATTTCATTATAATTAAAACACCGCACACTTTTCCTAATAAAAATCAAGTTCAAATAAAATGCGGGATATAATATCTAAGAGGGTATATCTCAATTGACCTGATCATGTGACCACGTGAGTTACTACGCTTCAACCTGCCTGGACACAGTCACAGTCAGAAAACCAGACCCAACAGAGAATGGAAAGATTTCTTCGACCACCAAGACATCTACAAGAGAAACTGAGACGTAGACACCAAAAAGGTGCATTACATACATTATATAGCCTTAATGTCATTTAAAATTCATGTTTATTTGCAACATAGTAAAGCAAAGTATGACATGATCAAAAACAAATGAATTTTAGCAACAAAAAAAAAAAAAGTCTCGGTTTTGTCTGGGGTCGCCAGAAACTTGTGATGTTAAAATGGAGTCACAAGCCAAAAAAGGTTGGGAACCACTGACTTAAGCACTTCTGGTTAGATGCAAACTGCATTTCGTTGCTTTGTACTTGTGACATGTGCAACGACAATAAAGTTGAATCAAATCAAATCATAGTATATTGAAAACACCCACAGATTACAGCATAGCACTTCATTAACATGACAAACAGGAGTTACAATGTTCAAGTGGACAATTCCCAACTTGACTTTCTCTTCTCTCTTTCTTCCTCTAAAAATATTTGTATATTTTCAATAAATCACCGAAAAACAATTTCCTTTGTTTCATCTCAGTTTAGGCACACGAGATCACAAGGACGGAGGATAAATAATTTTCCAGGACGACTTTACCCTTTCCAGGACATTTGACCTTTTTCTCATTTTCCATAAGTTTTCCATGACTGGAAAACTGGTCAATCATTTTCCAGGTTTTCCAGATTTTCCAGGACGTGTGGGAACCCTAATGATCTTAAGTGAGCTGGACCAGTACAAGAAACACATAATAACCTATAAATAATCATTTTATACACAATTTTCACTGTGTTTTAGAGTGAAAAAAGTAAATATCACTTTATTAACATGTGAATAACCTGGATAATATCAAGTGGAATTTAAACAATATTATGCCTCAGTTTATCATTTATACATGTGCATTACAACTTACAGATCACAGTGCATCTACAAATACACAAAACATTTAGTATCAACAGAATAGTTTTAAAATTGTACTTATTAAGCATTATAAGTATTGTTTTCTTAAGACATTTCAGGTTGTTCACATTTTTTCGTGAAAGGATAGTTTATAAATGTAAATATTTTTAGGACATAATTTTACTTTTTTCATATTAAATCAAGAAGAAAATTTGGAGTTAAACATTAAATTGTGGCCATATTTACGTTTACAAACTATCCAAACAAAAAAGATGTGAATAACCTGAAAAACCTGACATTTCTTAAGAAAAATAAGTGCAATTTTAACAATATAATGCCTGAGCCTATCACTTATACTTGTACGTTATGGATCGGATCTACAAAGGCAGTGAACATTTAGTAACAGAGAGAATATTGAAGAAAAAAAAAACTTTTCATTTTCTTTAGACATTTCAGGTTATTCACTGTTTATTGTTAAAGGACAATTTTTTTTTAAGATGTCGTACAGAAAAAAGTAATATAGCAAGAACACTTAAAGAGAATATAAATATTTTCATAATTTAATGTTATTTATATATTGTTTTTTTGCACTAAAACAGAGAAAAATTTAGAGTTGTTATTATTTATAAGTTATTATGTTATTATTTACTGGAGGTCATATTGGTCTGTATATGACCCCTGAATTAAAATGATTTTGACACCTTTGATGTTTAATATCTTTAATGTCATTTTTGCTTTTCACAAATTTGTCCCACAGCCCACACTGGATCCTTTGGCAGACCACTTTTGGCCCACGGGCCGTGTGTTTGACACCCCTGATGTAGATATACCCTGTGCTTCTCTGGATTACTATGTTTTGCTTCATTATAACTAATGTACAATCATGTAAACCAGGGGTGTCAAACATGTTTTCTTCAGGGGCCACATTCAGTCCAATGTGATGTTAAGTGGGCCAGACCAGTGAAATAATAACATTATAACCTATAAATAATGACAACTCCAATTTTTTTCTTTTTGTTTTAGTGCAACAACATTAAATTATGAAAACATTTACATTTACAAACAAAAAACCTTTCTCCAAAAACTGAATAACCTGAAGAAACTAAATAAGTGCAATTTTAACAATACTATACCCCAGCTTATCATTTATACATGTGTATCATACGCAGTGTTACACAAACATTTGGGAACAGGTATAATATTGTTTGGAATTTGGAACTAAAATAAGAACAATTTGAACTATATTGCCTCATTATGAACACAACTTAGAGATCACAGTGGATCTACAAATGCACAAAACATTTACTAACAGCCAGAATATTGTCAAAATTGCACTTTTTTTAATCTAGATATTTGAGGTTGTTCATATTTGTTCAGGTTATTCACATTTAGATTTTCATGTACTATAGTTTTTTTTCACATTAAACCAAGAAGAAAATGTGTAGTTGTCATTATTTATAGGTTATTATGCTATTATTTTACTTGAGAACCAATTGGTCCATATGTGGAATCTGAACTAAAACGAGTTCGACACCCTTTACTGTTAATATCTTCAGTGTAATTTTTGCACTTGGAAAAATGAGCCGGATCGGACCTCTTGGCTGGCCAGTTTTGGCCCGCGAGCCACATGTTTGACACCCCTGATGTAAACAGTATCTGAATGTCGCAGAGTAAGATGATGATTAAATAATAGTATGATTATTTTACAGGCATTAAAGCTAAAAGACCATACAAACAGGAAATAACTCCTATGAGCCTTTGCCAGTGGCTTTAAGTTGCTTTCAAAAGTAGGCCAGAGTTTTGATCTTCATAATGTCACAATGTATGGTTCTGCTGCAGCCAATGCATTAGTGGATTTAACATTTAATGGGCTTTAATGGCAACAGTAAGGGAAAAAAATTAGACTGGTATTAGCTTTTATAGAGTAACAGTAGTGGTGGGACCAACAGTGTCCCTTCTATGAATCAATTACACAATAGCACTTTAAAGGCTGCAATTTGTAAGATTCATGTGTTAACTCAGCAGCATTTAATCAGAATGTAACTCAGCACATATTTAAGCAGACACTAAATGTACAAAATTAGCTTCATAAATCTTTATAAACTGTCATATTGTGACAGATATGAACTGCATCCACATAGTCTGAACTGTAGGCGTCTGATGGAGCCTCAACAGTTTCATTATTACAGTTGTCTGTCATTTGTTTTATTGCCGTCCAACAGGATGATGATATGTACCCACAGAGACAGAAAAACACTTAGAAAAATGTACTGACCGTACACTTTCAATTTTTTTAATTTGCGAAATGATTTTCAGAAACCTCTTGATGTGATCCCTGAGGTGGTTACGACTGATAAACGGCGATATTGTTGCACCTGTACTTTGAAGGAAGGATAATGACATTGCGAGTTTCAAAGTGCGTAGGAAGTGCTTTTACTTTGAAAGAGCAAAGGTTTCATTAATACAGCATGAACTAGTGAAGTGTGGCTCGATACTGAATATCGATATCTCCGATACCAGATCTTTACGCTCTAGAATCGATTCGCAAATCAAAATATCGATACTTTTGATACTTCGGTCATGTACATCAGGAACACAGTGGGAAGTAGATAAACTTTTGGGATCTTGTCCAAACGATACGTGATCGGTGGAACTACTTCTTCCGCCTGGGTAGGTGTGTACTGCGTCACGCTTCTGTCAGTCCTTCCCGGCCCTAAGATACCTGGGAATGACTGCCCCTTCTGGACCAGCACAGAGTCTTTTCAAAGGCAGGAGAAGTTCTGAGCAGAAAAAAGAACAGACTAAAAGGGAAAACAGTAAATATGCTGTTGTTCCTTAACAAAAACGTGTGAATGAGGGAAAGTGTTGATGTTGGATGCTTTTGTTCAAGTCTTACATGTTCAGTATTTTCATGTTTCATGTAAATACGTTCATGCAACGTGAATTAATATGCAAGTTTTCATTTTTCTAATCGTTCTTAAAAATTACTCTCATGTCATTTATTATTAATGAAGTTATGATTTGACATATACTATTTATTTTTATTTTTTTCTTTATATAACTTCTAGATATTTAGCATATTTGTACAAAGTATCAGTATCAGTTTGATCCCCAATACCAGACTAAATGTCACTGGGTATTGAATTGCAAAGAATATGTGTGATATCAAACATCACTAGCATGAGCAGTAGCTTAAAGCTGACAAACAGGTTGGGGATCGTTCTTCCTACAGGTTTAACTAATGGTGTCACATTAATAAACATAAACATAAAAAGGCCAATAAACGTTGTAAAATAGACACATTAACGTACATAAACATTAACATAAATGCCCCCTTGAACCCCTACCCATGAAACAGAACACAGTGAGTAAAATGTCAAATACCCACAATGCAATGTGGCCAATATGCCAGAGTATTATTGTGTGGCTCCTGTGTTTTTTTATGTTTCGGTCACTTCGGGGATAGTGGGGGTCGCCAATCTCTGGCAGCGTTATTTTGGGGGTCATGAGTTTAAAAGTTTGGGAACCCCTGCTTTAAAGGGTTCATTTATAATTATGACATTTGTAATGATGCGACACATGTTAGATCCAGTACTTCCATTATAACCTTTCACAATAAAAGCTGTAAATATAAAGCTCGCACTGTGTTTACAGAAAGATCTCAAAGAAACTTGACTTCAGCGTCAGCTTTTTTTGCACTTTATTTGCCAAATGCTGTTCGCAATAGCGGCCAAAAGCAAAGTCACCATTTGTTTTGACTTCATTTCTATCACTTTTCTACATCTGTGGACATGGGGTCTGGTCAAGAGTGGGTGGTCGTGGTGGTGATAATGGCCATTTAGCCGAAGTTTCAGTGAATTCTTGGGCCCAATCCCAGTTCACCCCTTGGCCCCTCCCCCTTACCCCTACCCCTCTGGTTTGCTCACACATGTGGAGGGGTACTGTTGTCCTGATTCTCAATTAGACGGAGGCTAAGGGCTAAGGCAAAACATAGATCAAAACATAGATTTTTCAGGACCACACTACAAACGGAAAGGTGGGAAAAATTTCCCATAATTCTGTTCAAATCAATGGCAAGACTGAGGTAAACACAGCAAAAAAGTGCAGCCGTGTGATGAAAGAAACACAAAAACGTACGTATTTTCTTCGTAAACAGCTTAATCATTTGATCGACCATTTAATGCCGTTTCAGTGTGCTATAGATCACATTTTTGCAGTTTATAGTTGATGCCCAAAGCCCATGGAACAGAGACAGTTACAGCTGCTGACGGTATGGGGAACACTTTCAGAAGCAAAGTTTTCACATCTGTTCAAAGCAGCATCGATGACTGCTGATGACGGAACAAGTGGTGAAGGGCTGTCCCATTTCATAGGAGAATGTTTCAACCCCTTCCCCTTACAGCTCCGTTTCAAGGGGTAGTGCCAAGTGCAAGGGCCAAGGGGGAGGGCCAAAGGGTGAATTAGGATTGGGCCTTGGTCTTCTTCTGTTGGACTGAGAGCAAACTGGGTGACATCTCTTGACTTGCAAAATACTACACAAAACAGCAAGTTAGCACACAACATAATATACTGATGTCAGCTGAATTTGTAGTGAACTTCTGAAGTCACAGAAATGGAAAAATGAAAATTGCACGTGTTTTCATTAACTCATTTGCAGTAATTAATCTAGACTGAAAGAAAAACACATGTATGATTAAAGAAACATAGACCCCTGTCCACATCCACATGATCCCTTTGTACATCATTCCTTACATTAGTACCATTACTTCATGGTACCTAACAAAGCAGGTCCACCCACTGTTCATGCAGAGGTGGATCTTACAGACCCTGTAGACCACATTGGACCTGAGATTGTTGACTCACTGTCTTCACTGGAACTGTTGCTGTCACTGTCTTGTAATGCAAATGTGTGCAGAATTTGCCAAAAATAATCACTTGCCTGATGGAGTTAAGCAAACAGTTCGCAGTATTATATGTATCACACTCAAAATAATCCAATTTGACAAATTATTTGTTTGGGAGTAAAAGACTCCACTCAGTTGTATAATAATTCATGAATGAAAAAGTTAAGTTTAATCCACAGGCCTGTGTCAGTTGCATAAAAACAACCTTTCTGTATTGATTTTATTTCTCAGATTTCTACTACAAACCAGGAATTCTTTCATTGCACAACAGCACATTCACTCATGAGCAAAAACAAACCACAGCCGCACTCACAGAGTCCATCAGTGACAGCATCCAGTCAGCTGAGAGTGACATCACCGTCGGCAACAAGACGCACACATGTTTGTGTTTAAGTCGACTGTGAGGAAACTCCACAGCCTGTTGTCGTTCCTCACACTCTGATCTTAGCCTTAACCCGTCACATTTCTCACCTCTTCTTACACTTCATCATAAACTAGTCTTTTAACAAGGGCAGATGGAGTCCAAGAGTGACTACGCTGTTGAAAAATGTGCTCCCTTGTGAAAAAAAGACGCACATTTAACAAAACAATCAAAAAAATCTCTTGGCTTGAAAGTCTTCCAAGAAAAATAACACTCCCTGACAATATCGCTTTGACCATATTTAGAAAACACAAGCCATAGCAATGACTCACTGGTGCAACCATATAATTCTCAACAACATTCACATGTTTTCTCTCTCTAGTTAAATCTCTCTGAGCTTTTAAATGCAGATAAAAAAAAACAAAAAAACTCACCTTCTGTTCACCCAGTATCACTAGTATCATTAACCCTTTCACCACTGAACAATTATTTAAATTTTGGCCCAGTAGTTTTTGTTTTGGGGCTCATTTTTTCTATATCAGTCCAGTCCTTTTTGGTACCTGGTTGAACTCCAAAAAGCAGTGACACGGTCAAACCTTGGTACAAACACAATTAATAAAATCAAAGAAAATCACCACAACACTGCAAACAACAGTGAAACCAAAAAACAACAAGGAAAACAGTGCTTTTAAAAAAAAAAAAAAAAAAAGCCCAAACCATCTATTTTTATAGCATGTCAGTCTCAGTCACTGCTCTGTGTTTTGCCCCCATTACACTGGTGGGAGGGGCTGTACTGAGCATGCTCAGATGTCTATAAAAAGTACAAGGTCTATTCTATTAACGCATTTTGAAAACAGCTGCAAACGGTTGAATTTCATGAATATTTAAAATACTCATACATTCAGAATGCTCACCACAGACACATCAGGGGTTAAAGGGTTAATCCATAAGTCTGCATGTGGCTCCCCATAAAGACAGTAACTGATCAAAGTTCTTCGTCTGTTTCAGGCTGGAGACAGGCCTCTTCTGAACTCTGGTCGCCATATTAAAGACACTGCGATCTGAATTCTGTAACATCTGAAGTGGAAGTGCAAGCATTACAACTGCTGAGGCATCAGATGAATTTGGACTGAGTTGACACTTAAAAACAGCTGGTTTGGTCTAGACCAGGGGTAGGCAACCTGTGCCTCTGGGGCCACATTTAGCTCTTGGGCCCTTTTCAAGTGGCTCCATGTGGCTTTATTAAAAAAAACATATGGAATGAATAACAGTTTGTTGTTGTTGTTTTTTGTTTTTTTTACACATTTTACTGTTATTGTTACAATCATAAAGTCATTCTGATGTTATGCAGTTGTAAAATATAGACTACACCCCAAATGAATAAAAACAGTAGTATTAGTAGTAGTAAACATTGACTACTTTTTATTTTACGACACTGAAGGTATTCATCGTTTACCTCATTGCAAAGAAAGCCTCATATATCAGTAAATAATGACAAGTTTCATCGTTTTCTTTAGCGTAGTTCTCTAACTTCTTTGTCGTTCTGGAAATGCACTGAAATTTGGATTTATTCTCAACATTTTCCATACCAACTAATCCAAAAGAGCTTCTTAAACAGTCACCACTTTGAGGTAAAACATATAAATGATATCTTTTGGCTGCAAACAGATTTTGTTTTTCTATTTCCGTCCTAAAAGGGCTCTTTAGATTGCAAAGGTTACCACCTCATGGTCTAGATAAAGTGTTGAAATGAGGACTCTGATGGAGTTAAATGACCTTTGCAGACATGGATACATACAGCTGAGGTAGAAACAATGACTACTGGTTTAAAACACCAAGTAATCAATGTAATCTTTTATCCAGTGCCTTCATCCTAATCTTCTTCCAACACCATTTTATCACCACACCACATTGCAGGACTTCCTTACTTGACCAAACTGTCAAAGCTCCAGTGACTGATCAATTTTTTTTTTTTTTTTTTTCATCATTGAACAAATTTCGTCCTTCCCCTTCAGCATGTTGTAATTAAAGTGGTCTGGGAGGAAATGAGAGTTTTGCATCTGCTCTTTTCCTCTGTCTTTTCATTGTGCTGAAAATGTTGCCCGTTATGTTCAGGTTTTGTCTAAACTACCACAGTTATTCACAGCTGTAACTGTTAATCATCGATCAGATTCTGAAAACGATGCACTCTACTCCAGTTCATGATGCAGAAACATAGAAATGTGGCTTCACTTTTCCACAACTTCAGGAAATAACATTATGTTCATCTATATTTCTATTTAGTCTTGATGTGGACTGAGGAAAGTGCTGCAGAAGGAAGGTTTGTATTGTCACTAATGGTGGGCGTATCGATTCTGTGGTATCGATATACTGATACTCACACACTACTCATTTCAGGATCGATTACGCTGATAAAGTATCGATATTAATTAATAAATGTGAAATTAAAGCGCTTGTGTCATGTCTGAATCTTACAGGGTAGCTTACTTCAAGGTTTTGTACCGACACACCCCACAATAAGTGTCTGTGTGAAACACAACAGTGGAACCAAGTTTAGTGTCAGCAAAATTATGGAAACAAAGCTTAAATTCAGGAAAATTGTGATTGGATCATTTTTTAACCCATAAAGGCCCAAACATCCACCACTGAACAAAACTATCTACTGATCTAAACTGTTTAATACCTGTTGATCCACTAATCCTATCAATACATGTAAATAATTGGTGTAAAATAC
>JAPQRP010000009.1:22393623-22414580 GCA_037367295.1 Apogon hyalosoma | reverse complement strand
AGATAGATAGATAGATAGATAGATAGATATTTGTGTGTGTGTGCGTGCGTGTGTGTGTGTGTGTGTGTGTGTGTGTGTGTGTGAGTGTGTGAGTGTGTGAGTGTGTGTGTGTGTGTGTGTGTGCGTGTGTGTGTGTGTGTGTGTGTGTGTGTGTGTGTGTGTGCGTGTGTGGGTGTGTGTGCGTGTGTATGCGTGTGTGTGTGTGTGTGTGTGTGTGTGTCTGTGTGTGTCTGTGTGTCTGCCCCTATGGTGAGCCTCATCATATGTGGTCTGCATTAAAATGCTATTGTGTGTTACAGAGCTGTAAAGCGTTGCCATGCCGACTGACATCACTATCCCATGTTGTCAGTCATATTATGGGATGGTTTCCTGTACTCTGTGCATACACATACACACAAATCCATCTACCACACCCAACATAGGTTTGCTAAGCCCTGAAAACAGTTCAACACATGCAGCCTCATACATCTAACCTTTCACAGAACAACAGCAAATGGAAGATAAGATTAATGGTAAGTAACAGCAAATAAGGGTGGGTTTATTAAATAAATAAAGGCAGACTCAACTTTTGTTTGAGTTCGGTTTGGTTTGGCTGGAAGGTCTCTAAAGCTGTACAAACAGCAGGACGGAGGTGGCGAGTACACAATACTTAGCTGGTGCACATATTTACTTCATGTCACTGTGGCGTTGCCTTTACTGTCAGATCAGGAGAAAACGAGAACAAGAAGTGCTCAACTGCTGCCTGCTGCTCACTGGAAGAATTCCAAAAAAAAATGTTTCGTGCACAATGATTGATGACGATTCAGTCCCAAGTAATCAGCAAATAAAAACAAAAACTAAAGGTAAACTGTCATGTTGGAGAAAGTCTGCTGGCAGCCCTCTGCAAGCAAGACACGGTTGGCTCTTATTAAGGCAGGCAGGTGACACTTTTGTCAGAAACTGGATGTGCCTTTGAAAAACAACCTTGTTTACCCACCTTGCACTCAAACTTGTGGAAAACACAATACATATCGAAAGTTTCACCTACAGTGCATCTTCCAGCAGCAACAAACCAAACACCTTTTTGGATAATTGGAAAGTAAAGATGCTTATGAGCATTTTAGCGAGTGTCGGATCAATACTGTGTCTGTGCAGCTCAACAGCAAAGATGGGAAGGAAGCTACAGTAGACAGCTCCCTCCATCATCAACTCAAGAAAAAATATGTGCTTGATTCATATTTTTAACCCATAAACACCCAGTGCTGCTTGTGTGTGGTTGTTCCAAAATTATTTTTTTCTCTCTGCTTTTAACCTTTCTTAAGTGATTTATCACAAATTACTATAATATTAACCTCTGTATTTTGCATTTCTTCAATAAAAATCAGGTATTTTCCCATATTTAATTTACTGATTATGTAGCTGTTCATAAAAGCTCAAACTGAAGTTCATTGTCATAATATCAGGAAAAGACAAAATTTAAGAAAATGGGACTTTTTCAGCAAATATATCATTAATTGAACATAAAACATGCTCCATCCACCGTCACTGATCCAACTCCACAGGTTTTACTGGTGAATCAATGTTGTAGAAGATGACAGTGTTTCCACGGCAACTACAGAGCCAGTGAATGTTGAAATGGGTCATATCTGATGACCATGAAAACATGAAAAACTGTATTTTACACCAATTATTTACATGGATTGATAGGATTAATGGATCAGAAGTTAGAAAACATTGTATACTGGTAGATGATTTTGGTCGCCAGTTGTTTTTTTTGGGTCTTTATGGGTTAAGTTGAGCAAGTTTAAGGTGAATTTCTATATTTAATGGTATTATTATAATGATTTCAAAGTGGAGGTTGGTGATGTTTGGTACAGAAGAGGAGTTCATGTGATCAAATATGTCACAAAAGAAACATGGAGTCTGAACGTCTCTGTCTGCTAGATATGTGTGCTGTGTTTTGCAATGAAAAACTGGATGAAGTCATTGAGTCAGCATTCTGTAACAAAAGCTAGAGGTGAGTTAGAAAGTGCTATAGTGCAAGTGGCTGCTACACACTAGCATCTCACAAAATCCAGTTCACAGCACATCCCACCTGGCTACTGTAGGATTCTGTAACAGAGTCTATATCTGTCCCTTTAGTATTACAGCATTTCAATCAGAGTTTCACCAGTTTAATATCAAACTTTCAATATTTAACATTTTTGCTATCATGAATATACTGCATATTTCCACTGGTTAACTGTAAACCATGCAAATACAATATGTAGAAAAGGTTCAAATTTAAAAGGTTAAAAGTTAACTCACATTCTTATCCTTTTAAGGAAATTCGGTCTCTGCTTTTTCCATCGTAGACCTTCGAAGTCTGAGTGTATTTTGGCTGTTTGTAAATACTTTTGATTTTGCCTTTATAAAAAACTGTTTACCTTGCCTTGTTTGGTATGTGTGTGTGATTTTACACTTTTTTTTTTTAATTTGCCATGCTGTATTAACACACTGAACCTAAAATCACACGAAAAACATGAAATCCGAGCAGGATTCTTTACTGTTTTTCACCAAAAATATGTTGACCTAATAATTTTTATAACAGAATGAGCACGTGAATTGAAAACTTGTAAATTGAAAACTAAATTTAGTTAGTTAAATACAACTATTTACATGAATATGCAAGTAATGCTTCAGCCATTTTTCAGGAAAACTATGTGCAACTATTTACAAAATCATCTGGTGTCACAATATGATGCCGCAGACATGTTCAATGAACTATTTACAACCATATATAACTATTTATAAGAGTCACGCGATGCCACACATCTAATTGGTTGATGTAATTTACTTTTCAATCAAGTGGGTTTTTTATGCACTTCCCTTAGATGCCTGTTTTTACCTCCTGCTCCTGCCCCGAACATGATGATAACATTGCAGAAAATTCAGTTTTTATTGTGTATCATAAGTTTGGTTTTACTTGGTCTTTCACAGTAGACTTCACAGTGTTACTTTGACATCAGCACTTTCCACACAAGTTGACAGGAAGACTGAGCAAGGCTCTGTCTGCTGCTACAGCCTCTTAAATCAGTTTGTGATTTGGATGCGAGGTGCATCCAGGGACACCTAAGGGTTAATACACACACACTATGTAACATTAGCATCAGTACTTAGCATTAGCACTTGGCACATTAGGAGCAGTGAGCTGCCATTAAAGGCACTTGGGGACCAACTTTAGATCTTCATCAGTACCTCGGTCAAGGGCACTGACAGGAGAATTAAAGGTGGGGTAGGAGATGTTTTCCTGGAGCGTTTTTTACTATATTGCTTAAAATCCCCTTCACACCCCAATTGCAACTAATTAATTAAATGCCCTAATGCAAAAATAAAAAAAATTTAGTCACCCCTGGAACAGACAGGACTGAAAAAACACCATCCAATCATTTTAACCGGCCCATCAATATGCCTGAATGGTGATTTGTCTATCAGACTCAACTGCCATTTGTCCCTCCCCCCTCTGCGCGTACCCCTCTTCGTGCACAAATCATGCATTCTCAGAGGCTTGGAGCACTGGTACAGGAAACCGAGCCAAAGCTTGGCTAACTGTATTAGCAATATTAGGATGTAAAATTCACCGGCAAACTATTTTGTCACTAACATAAATCACCAGGGAATGTAACAGTAACCAGCTAAGTATGAACTGGGGCTGTTCTGCCGACAAACGTAACAGTGAAATGCCCAGATTACAGTGTTCAAAGCAAACTCTAGTGGGCTGGTAGCCTGACATCAGTCGTACTGATTACTTCGAACACGTATCAAAATAACAAGTGAAAAGTCCAATTTTTAATCTGATATACTGATGAACAGACCAGATCCATATGCACAGATCTGCGGAGGAGGGGGTGAATCGTAAAAGTGTGTATGTGTGTGTGTGCGTGTGCGTGTGTGTGTGTGTGTGTGTGTGGGGTGTGGGGGTGTGGTGCTGTGCAGCGCTCATGAACCCTCAAGAACAAGCATTGAGTGTTGCAGTACTCTAGAGGCATTTGCTTGTGGGTGAAGTCTGAAGAAAGGGGTTTGGATTTTATTTTCAAAGTGTAGCTTGCTCGAACCGTTTTTCCAAGATCTCCCATCCTACCTTTAACCTACATATACCTGCTTTTGATTGCAGAGTAAACTGGAGGAAACCCACATGGCACAGAGCAAAGAGACAAACTCAGCTGGAGAGGCGCTGGTCCAACTGGGAATCAAAAACCAAACCTTTCAGCTGCGAAGTGGAAATGCTAACTACTACGCCACCGCGCTGCAAATAGGTGAAAGCATAGAGGACAGTACACAATGTAGCATCAAGAGCAGACTGACGTGAACATCTACAGTAAATGTGGACCTGCTGTATCAGGGATTTCCCACCAAAGGTTTCAATCTGGCCCAAAGGATGAACTTGTGCAAAAATTACACTGAAGATATTAACAGTCAAGGGTGTTGAACTTGTTTAAGTTCAGGGGCCACATTCAGCCTAATTGTGATCTCACGTAAAATAGTAGCATAATAACCTATAAATAATAACAATTATACATTTTCTTCTTGGTTTAATGTGAAACATGAAAATCTAAATGTGAATAACCTAAACAAATATGAATAAACTGAAATGTCTAAAGAAAATTAAGTGCAATTTTATTAATATTCTGCCTGTTACTAAATGTTCTGTGCCTTTGTGTGTACATGTATAAATGATAAATTCAGGCAGAATATTGTTAAAATTGCACTTATTTTTCTTAAGAAATTTCATTTTCTTCAGGTTATTCACATCTTTGTTGTTTGGACAGTTTGTAAATGTAAATATGTTCATATTTTTTTTTATTTTTATATTTTTTGCACTAAAACAACAAGAAATATTTGGAGTTGTCATTATTTATAGGTTATCATGTTATTACTTTACTGGTCTGGCCCACTTGAGATCAAACTGGGCTGAATTTGGCCTTTGAAAGCAAATGAGTTTGACACCCCTGTGCTGTGTTATAACACATTAAAACTATGGTAGAAATGACATGTGGGCGTTAAATCATACATTCCAAAACATGCGCATTTGGAGAGTTGCACTATTTTTTTTTCTAGTTCTACATTTTACTGCATTTATTGTAAAAATTAATAAAATTTGCTCGTAAAATAATGAATATTGCTTTAAAGTGCAGAGTGCTGGGTGTAATTTTGTAGGTTTACATAAATATGAGGAAATTTATAGAAGATACCGCCATTTAACCACATGTAATCAAACTGCAAATGGTACATGATTTAAAAAAAAAAAAAAAAAGGTACAACTGCCCAGATGGTTACAGTGTGGACTGCATTTACCATCTACCATGTATGAACATTGAGCATCAATGATTTCATGCTATTAAGTTGTAAGATTTACTACATGTGATGCAAATTTACAGCCTAAAAAGATGTGACAAGTGATTAGAAATGTTTCAGATCTGCCTGGGCATTTGATGAAACGCTACCAAACCCAGTCTCTGCATTACTAAGACTCTACTAAGGAAACCTATTACACAAGGTCGTGTGAATAAATTAGCTGTGCCAATTAATGATGTGAGCAGCCACGTAACTACATTTACACCCAGCTCCAGAAAAAGCAAGACAGACCCAATCAAATCATACTAATCATATTAATTGAGATGCATATTTATGCAAATGCGAGTGAATAAATCAAATGCGAATGTTCTTCTTCTGTAAGGCAGCGTATAATATGATAGGTACCACTCCTTGGTCAAAACACTAATAAATGTTGGAATATTTTCATGTGCTGTAAAAAGGAAGTGTAAAAATGCAGGCAGCCTGAGGCTGAAGCTGAGCACAGCTGTAAACAACATGACCACCGCAGGCCAGAAAGAGACAGGACATGAGAAAATGACTGCTCAGCCTACAAGCAGAGAGTGTGTGTTCAGCAGGTACAACAGTACGGGTGTACGACTTACAAACACAATCCGTCATCGTCTCTTTTTTTTTTTTTTTTTCTCCTCCTTTTGCAGTGTTCAACATCGCGTCATAAAGAAGAAAAACAAAATTAATAAATAAATCAAAGCAGACTGAGAGTTACAAGAGAGCACTGGGCAAACAAGCAGACATGATCACAAATAACCCTACACTCGCTGTAAAAACACACACACACCCATGATGTGCGTACACAAACACACACACAAAACACACAGAAATACACAGGAGGGAGGGCAGAGCTAACACATGCTTCAGACATGATATCACTGGTGTGAAAAGTGTTTGGAAGCAGGAGGGAAATACATCTTTATACGTGTGGTGTGAAAAGTGTGTGTAAAGAATCATAAAGTGAAACACAGATCCAGAGATGACAACGGCTAAAAGAAACAGAAAACAGAGTGCCCCCTGCCTCAAAGTAAAATAACCCCAGTCTCAGAGGATCATCCAGACAGACACCAGAGGCCTGTCCATGACCTGACCACACACACACGCACACGCACACACACACACACACACACACACACACACGCACACACACACACATAGAATACAGAGAATACAGCGCACACACACATCCAAGACATAACTGCTGTAAATTGTTGCTGCTCAGAAACCATTCTCCTTCACATTTTCGGATAAAGGTCAAGGAAAAACATACAAACAGAATAGTTTCAATGTGTCCTTGTGGTTGTTTACTTCAATGAAGCCTCACAGGAAAGTCCATTTTGGTTCAGTTTGAGTGTTTAAGTGATCAAATACAGAGCCGTACTGCAGCTTTGTTAAAACATAACGCACAATATGAATACACTGAACATTTATGCACGTGGCCTGAAGTTTTGGCTTCAGTAATAGACATGAAAAGGCCTTTGCATGATTAAGGTGTTATTTTCAGGCAACTGAAACTTCATTTCATCCTTTGTTACAGGAGGTGTTTGGTTTTTATTGTCATCAGCGTGTCTGTCTGTCTGTCTGTGACACATCTTGGAAACACTAACTCTGGAAAAAAAAAAAAGCTGGAACTTTTTTTTTTTTTTTTACCATACATACATCAGTGGAAAAAATCTAAATCTTACCAAGTGTATTTTTCTCATTTCTAGTCAAAATAATCTCATCACACTTCAAATAAGACATAATCACCTTGAACTAAGCAAAAAAAAAAATCTGCCAATGGAACAAGTGAAAATTATCTTGTTAAAAGTTCTTGAAATAAGATTTTGCAGATCAATTGTCTATAAATCAGTTCTTATATCTCACTGAAAAGTTACTCCTTAGGTGATTATGTCTTATTTTAAGTGTGATGAGATATTTTGACTAGAAATGAGAAAAATACACTTGGTAAGATTTAGTTTAATGTATAGAGTTTGGACAAGTTCTGAAATAGGTGACCTAATCCTATTATGTGGCCTTCTTTTCCAAGGTCAAATGTCTGAAAACACCATAACTCCAAATGGGTGGGATGGTGGTGCACTGTCACCTCAGCAAGAAGGTCCTATGTTCTGTTTGCATCTCCTTGTGTTTGCGTGGGTTCCCTCCAGGTATTCTGTCCAAAGACATGCACTAATAAGCTAATTGGTTCAGCGAAAATTGTCCATAGGTGTGAATGTGAAAGTGATTGGTCATTCATCTATTTATGACAATGAACCCCGTCTTTGCCCATAAATAGCTGGGATAGGCTCCAGCACCCCAAAGATCCCCTCGAGCAGAGAGCGGTTCCGAAAATGACTGACTGACCATAACTTTGAACAAGAGGGGGCACTCCACTGTGGGTGACCCAGCAGGCTATCCAGCAGTTAGATGTGGATTCTGACAAATAAGAGAAGTTTGTCACCTGGCGTTCATGAAATCCTGGTTCAGTGAATTGCACCAGGACAAGTAAGCGGGTTTGAGACCCCGATCCATCTGGACCGGTCCCCTGAAACCACCGGGAAAAGCCGAGGAGGAGGAGTATGCTTGTTAGTGACGGGTGAAGTGAAGGACAGGAGCCGGCTCTTTTCTCTGTTAAAGCAGCATGTGATGAGTCGAGATGAGTGGTGGCACTGGTGGGTCCGAGCCAAAAGAACCGGCTCTCCAAAAAGAGCCAGAACGAAAGGGCCTGTACAACTGTAACAGTCAGAGAAAGAATCTGCACTGCAAATTCAACATTTTTTCAGACCGAGGCGGTTCTTGCTATGCTCTGGTTACCATTTATTGCTAAGTGCCTCAAGTAATAGGTGAGAGGAAAACCAGGAAGAGTCACTTTTATTGGATCGACAAAGACCAGACTAGAATGAGCCGTACTTAGCAGCCATACATCAATATCGCAGACATTCACTGATATGAGCCAATAGTGGCATCAGTGGCCAATATTTATCTGTCACGTTATAGTAAAGGTGATCATGTGATGAAAGGCTGAAAGACTTCGAACACTAAATATGTCTGTGCGTCTATAATCAAGATTTCTTTGTTAAGGTGACTGATAAATAACAATAATAAAAGACGTGTAGCGTTCATATTGGCCTAGAAATGTACATCCTTACACACAGTAAATGTCAGATTGGTTCTTTGGAGTTCTTTTTAAATACTGGGTAAAAATGGGCCAGTACGGCGGCGCAGTGGTTAACACTATCGCCTCACAGCCAGTGAGCGCCTGCGCCAACCAACGTGGACTTTGCATGTTCTCCGAGGGTTCTCTCCAGGTACTTCCTCACTAAATAGGTTAATCCTTTCATGCATGGTGTCATTGGAACTTCATTTAAAACCGTAACATTTGCAATAACTATTCCTAATTAGCTGTTTTTGGCCTAGTTATAGCACGACAACAGCAAAACGACAATATGCATTGGCTGCTGAATTGATATTTTTTCCGGCATTATCACATAATTGATTTTATCACTGATGTGTGACATCTAAGTTACCTTTTAGATTAATTTGTCCTAAATTAATCATATATTAGCTTTATGGAAAAAGGATGATTAAAGTTGTGTTGAATTTGTTACACATGATCGACTGCCCAATAATACATTTGGATAGTCTTGTTTGGGAGTAATAACCTCAGTGTTATAGTAATTAATGCATGAAAGGGTTAACTGGTCAATCTAAAATCACCCGTAGGTGTAAATGTGAGTGTGAATGGTATATGTCTGTATATGTCAGTTTGGATTAAATGGTTCAGAAAATGGATGGATGGCAAAAATGCAGAAGCAACCCTAGTGATGAACAATTAAAAATGAACACATTGAGGGAAAAAAAAAAAGAACATCACCAGATGAAGTATTTGCAATATCATGGAAAGTCAAAAAAAAAACCTTCTCTGCGCAATAAAATGAAATAAAAAATCTGATTAAAAAATAAAATTGCACCTCAGTATAACTCTACCTGTTGTTTTTGTCATGAGTACTTCTTTTTTCCAGACTACAACCTATAGAAACATCAGCCAGTTTGAAACATATGGACCAGTCCTAAAATGAACTGAAATGAAATGAACGACGAGCACCAAATAATCATGACAGCGGTGCACACACAGGTTTAATATGCTCCAGATAATGCTGAATTCATCATTTTTTTTCTGAAAAATGCACTGATGCAAAACCTCTGTGGAACATTTATTGAATTTTATTGCAAATCCACATCACTGCCCATATGTATTGTTTTCTTGTCATATATTCACTGACAAGTATATCAAATATTGTTGCTGTTAATTTGTCATGTCACCCAGTGTGTAAAGGCCTTAAAAGCTACCAAACAAAGCCACAGAGTAAAAAAGGCATGAGCCTGAATAAAGAAAGTAAGATTTTACAAAAGTCCAAACCAAGTAAACCAAATATACTGGGGAAAAAAAAAAAAATCCACATCTTACCAAGTGTGTTTTTCTCATATCTAGTCAAAATATCTCATCACACTTAAAATAAAACATAATCACCTAAGGTGTAACTTTTCAGTGAGATATAAAGAACTTATTTTTAGACAGTAGATCTGGAAAACCCTATTTAAAAAAATCTTACCAAGATAGTTTTCACTTGTTGCATTGGCAAATGTTTTTGCTTGAATTAAACAAAAAAAAAAAAAATCTTGAATTAAGCAAAAAAATCTTCCAATGGAAAAAGTGAAAATTATCCTGGTAAGATTTTTCAAAAAAGGATTTTCAAAATCTATTCTCTAAAAATAAGTTCTTATATCGCACTGAAAAGTTACTCTTTAGGTGATTATGTCTCATTTTAAGTGTGACTACATATTTGGACAAGAAATGAGAAAAATACAAGATTTTGATTTTTGCAGTGTAAAGACCATCATCACATCAGGAACTACTGCTCATAATCCACCAGTGAACAATCAGCTGCAGAAAAAAATAGCAAAATGGCACTTTTCCTGCACTTGTGTACTTCCACCCACAGTGTGTATATAATATCAAGGCAAATGTAGCTTAAGGATTAAAGGTTGACAGTGATGGAAGAAGTATCCAGATCCGTTAATACCACACTGTGAAAATATTCCACTAAGTAAAACATCTGCATTCAAAGCCTCACATTAGTCCGACTGTGTATTATTTATCAGCAAATGTATGTAAAAATCACTGTTCTTTGGTTCCTGTCAGTGTCATTTTACGCTTGCAATTATTGCAATGCATATATTTGTTGCATTTTCCTGCTTTAAGTTTGATCTCATTTGAACTACTTTATACACTGGTGGTAGTTTAATTTACAGCAATTCATCACTAAAATAAACTCATAAAACATTTCATCCTTCAGTTTATCACATACTTTCAATACAAGTGAAACATAGCATTACAATAAAAAGTTATGGCGACAAAAATTGTATGTTTTGTACGACAGCGTATTAGGACCACATAAGAAAAAAAACAACACGTGCAACTATGCGAATAAAGTCGTAAAATATCGAGATAAAACCTGTGATTTTATGAGAATAAAGTTGAATACAAAAGGAGTCACAGTTTTACGAGAATGAAGTCGTAATATTATGAGAATGATGTCATATTTCGAGAATAAAGGCATAATATTATGAAAATAACATCGTAAATTAAAAACAGGCAGGAAAAATATCCTAATTTAGGAGAATGAAGTCGTACCCACTCGTCGCATAATGGGGAACTTGGAATGTTTTGCGAGGTTTTACTTTCATTTGAGGTTACGCACAACAAAATACTGAGCCTGTTAGCATATAGCATCGATACTCAAACTGACACAAAGGTTGTATAAAATCGAAAAAGTTTATATCTTTTTCTTATTTCCTATCTTTCAAATACAAAGACCTACATATGTTGTTTGCACTGAATGTGAAGTGTTATCAAATGAATATGCATGATGATCAACATCTGGGTCAATGTGGAAAAAAAGTATTCTGATCTTTTTTCTTTTCTTTTCCTTTTTTTTTTTCTTTTGCCCTATTGCCTATTAGCTCCACTGACTCCCTTTTTTTTTTTTTTTTTTGACAAACATCATTGTCAGCCAAATTAATCTTGATAACAGACATCATTTGTCGCTCATTAAAATGTCAGGGGCAAATGTTTAATTAATGGCTGTTCAAGAATTATTTATGACTGAATTGTATTCATTAGTTTATGAGGTCGTCAAAGACTTTAAAACAGCACTGTTATTTCTTTTCTTATGATATTTCTTAGTTTCTTTGCACAAAAGGAAAGCAATAACAATTAAAAAAAACAAGCAAACCAGCATAAATGAACACACATACTGGTTCTTGGTCTAATTAGGGCCACAGCAGGTGCTTCTGCGATATTGTCTATTACAAATACACTATATGGACAAAAGTATTGGGACATGTTGAATTCAGGCGTTTCTTTTCTAACAGGGTCTGGGATACAAAACAATAAAAACATATGTCATAATATAGTTTTACCAGCACGTTGACATGTGGGGATCCAGGGGTTCTAGATGTGGTAGTTTTTATGCTGCTGTGTATTCGTGCTTGCTGTACCACATTTGTCCAGCAGTCACCACCAAAGCGTTCTAGCCATAGAAATGTGATTGTAAGGCTATTGTATTCCAAAATTACTAATATCTCCCAAAATACTGGTCCTATCAACTTGCCATTCCCACTGCTGTCTTCCTTGACCAAAAATACATAATTATGCCAAATTGCAGCAGTCAGCTCTTTCTGGATTTTGTGTGAATTCCTGGACACACACAAACGCACACAGAGGCCACTTGGCTTTTATAATAAAGATATTGAGACACATATCATTGCATTTTGTTTTGTTTAAATTGTTATCTTTGCTTCCAAAATGCCTCAGCGATGGTTTTTACTTAATTTCTCTTACATTGATCTCAAACCTTAAGGAAATATTGATGTTTACAAACCGTACGGACACCTTATGGCTCCAGCTGTAAGATGTCCGGTTCATACTGATTTGAGATTTGAACATCAATTCAGAGAAAGATGTTAAGAAAGTAGATGGTTAGTTGTGGGAGAAAATGACTATTTACAGTCAGAGCATGAAAAATATTTTAGAAATTAAGAGGTAGAGTATTTAAAATCATAGTCGAGGATTAAAAAAGCACACACACAAAATCAATGTTGATAGAAATTAAGTAAAAACCACCTCTGAGGCATTTTGGAAGCAAAGATAACAATTTAAAACAAAACTAAGCTGTGCAATTATATTTATGGCAATATAAAACTAAGATATAACATCTGTCATTATTATTTTTGTATCCCAGACCCCTGTTGGAAAAGAAACACCTGAATTCATTGCGTCCCATTACTTTAGTCCATATAGTAAATCAACAGATGTGCCCTCATAAAGTTCAAGTACCTCAAATTTGGACTCAAGTACATCCCATCACCAAACTTTGAAATGAAGTGTATTCATATTGCTCAGTGTTGAAGAGCCTAATACTTCACTTAGTTTGCGGTTGGGGTTGTCAGCTGTCTAAATTCACCCGGTGTTACAGAGACAGCTTCAATGGGACCCGTCGTCCCATGACGATGATGCCATCAAAGCGGACCATTCCCATGTCTCTGAATCCGCCTCAGGCAGGAACACAGAGGGTTGTGATTCATGTAATACACCCACCAGCCCAACTGTGTGCGTGTGTGTGTGTGTGTGTGTGTGTGTGTGTGTGTGTGTGTGTGTGTGTGTGTGTGTCTTTGCTTTCACTCTCATCATAGCGGGATTAACTCGCACTGGACAGATGGCCGCCCGACGCTCCTCCCTCCAACCACTCACATGCTTTCCTCACTCACACTCACTCACAACAAAACACACACTTTGCCAAATGTACACACTACAACTCAGCACGGTGGCAACTTCAGTTCACAAGCTGTGTCATCATCGCTACACACTGCCTGGGGCTTAAACACACATAATCACACACACACACACACACACACGAGTTGAAGCCCGTGTCAGCAGATGATGACTCTGATGTCAGAAAAGCACTCTATTCGGTCTCTACTCAGCTCGTCTCTCAGTGAAACACTCATGCGGTTGTTCTGTCCTTGAATGGCTTCATTCTCTCTGTCTTCAAGCGTCGTACACCCAGCAGCGTTTATATTTACAGATCCAGCACAATCTGCACGTATTTACTACTGTAATAAATTGTAATGAGTGTGGATAAAAATACAAGGGTTCAGGATATTTTACATACTCAAGTATTCTCTCACCACACTCAAAATGTGTTCTATTCATGTTTGTGCTCAGGAGATTCAGCTCTTTCCTAAAATTCTGATCATTCCTGTCAGTCTGTAGTAATATAATATCTACTGCACCAACATGCATTTTACTGTATTAAAAGTTGAATGTGTAAGATTTGTGACGGCTTTGGCGTTTAAGTGCAGTTTGTGTTGGAGTCCTTGTTGTGCGTGGTTGTTTTATGTTTGTTTGACATTAGCTAATTCCATTTTTAAGCTAACATCTGTCTCTGACACTGACAAACTCAAACTTCAAGTAAGCACATGACCATACATATATATTACACACTGAACCTTTAAAACCACTTTTAATTCAACACTTAAGGAACTGGCCTGTATTTTATGTGTAAAAACATCAATATACAATATTTGTTCAATCAGATGCATCCACCATCACTGCAACATCACCAGTTCAGACAATTCTGCCAATTACTAGAAACTTGCAGGGCTCTTAGAAATTCTAAAAATTCTACAATTCAGATGTTGTATTATGTGCATGAAATCTTGACATAATTTTATGTAATTTCCCAGATGAATAAAGTGTGTCTATCTATCTATCTATCTATCTATCTATCTATCTACATAATAATTACAATATGACTTCTTGACCTTGACCTTTGACCTTCAGCCGCCAATATGTAATCAGTTCATCCTGATATCAAAGTGAACATCTGTGCTAAATGTAAATAAATAAATAAATAATTTCCCTGAAAGTGTCAAAGAGATATCATCCTCACAAAAGATGAACTTCAACCCTTTTGATATACAGTAACTTTATATCATTAATGTTATCTTCTTAAATTCTTGAGTTATGGCCAAAAACCTGTTCTGGGAGTCGCAGAGACCTTGACCTTTAACCTTTGGCCCCCAGAATCTTTTCTGTTCATGCTCAAGTACGAGGCAGTATCGGTGTTAAATTTCAAGAGATTCTGTCGAAGTGTTCCTGAGTAATGACAACAGCAATGGTTCGCTTCATTATATAGATGTGTGAATGCATGGACCCGGTGATGGACTCACATTAGCAAGAAGTACTATAATTTTTGCTACTATTATTATTTCTGCTACTATTATCAGCCTCAGCCTCATGAACTGCTCATCCATTTTCTGTGTGTAGAGTAGAAAAAGAGAAAAAAGTAACAGTACATAGCATTCCTGAACCTTAAAGGATACCTGTAGTGAATTTTCATTGCTAGCTATTTCCGAAGTTCGTGTATAATACTATCGGTTCCACCGGTAACTTATGTCATAGCCTGCTGTCAATTACGGAGACTGATCTCATGAAATCGCGTTGTATGTCACGTCAGTTCGTAAGGCATTTGGCATGCTATACGTATGCATTTTCCTCCTTTGGCGTGTTATTCAACGCCATTTGGCCGTGTGTCAATTTACACCAAGATCTCTGGTTCATATAACCCTAACCTTCAGTGCATGAAAGCTTATAATGCCTACAGATAACACACCAATTAACTGCAATTAAAAGTGGTGTGTAAATGTACGCAAGTCATGATATCACGTTGCAATTACACATGAGAACTAAATCATTGCTCCATCAGTCAGACATGATCAGAGACACGTTGCCTCCTTCACGGGCTGTTCCAGCACCGGTAGTGAAGCAGACTCATTGATTTGTTTGATTACCTGGGCTGTGATGGACTGGTCACTGACACTGTACAACAGACACCAGTCTAATGCCGCGTTTCCACTACGTGGAATCAACTCGACTCAGCTCAGTTCGACTCGGGTACTATTCTGTTTCCGGAGACTGTTTCCATTACAGGATACTACCAACTTTAGCGTACCTGGTCGTTACTTCTATGTCGTCTGCTCAGAGAGTTGCTGATAAACTCGCTCGTTATGTGTTGTCCTGTCAAGCTCATGCTGAATTTTTACATCAGCCACCAAAGACAGAATCTCCTTGACTGACCGTGGTGTAGTTTTGCAGGCTGTCGTCATGTGGATTAACCTAATGCTACATTTACTGTCAACTTTGAGAGACAACTCTCTGACTAATCAGTGGTCTGCAGTATTTATACGTCATGTTTTAGTATCGCTTGGAACCTCAGTAGAGGTGATACCAAAAAACTAGTACCGGGTACCAAATTCCAGGTCCTTTTTCGTTATGGAAATGCAAAAAAGTCAAGTTGACTCGAGCCAGTACCATGTAGTGGAAACGCGGCATAAGACAACACATTATCGGCCAGTTCTGGGTCACGTGTAGAACAGTGGCAAAGTGCAAAGGTTATGACTGCACAAACAAGTGCGAGCTGATGCTTTCCACTCAATCATGCACACTGACTGCTGCTTGTTTACTCACACTGATCACCTGGAATCAACACGAGTACATCACTTCTGGACGGTAACGGCTGCTCCTCATTGGTTCTGCCCATAATTCATGTAGTAAAAAGGTCCAGAGTTGCATTTATGTTGATTTTTGAATGAATTTGCATCTCTCCTGATTATAAGTAACACAGAAAGCCCCAATTAATGTCATAAGTATGAGCAGTACAGGTCGACTTTAAGACTATGATGACACTGCTGGCTGTCATTTTACATCTACATCTTCATTTGTTTCATCGTCTCTACTATGACTCATTGTGGTTGCATTTTTCAAATGGCTGTTTTCAATCCACAACTTTTTCGAAAAAAAAACATGCCAGCATGGATAAAAGAAAATAAGCTCAGAGGAATAATATTCCAACGCATTGGCCAATTTGGAACCAATTCTCAACTGGTTCTCAATCTCCCATCTCTAGCTGGGTGCAGTTTCATCTACTGACTTGTTTATCTGATGTCTCAAACAGTCACATAACTAAACTAGAGGAACACTGCAAGGCTGAATATTTCTACGAAGACCCCACAGCCTCCTAATGGTTTGTTTTGCCTGTCAGCAGAATTTCTTGCAAACAAACTACTGCACCGATCTAGTGGATCTACGGAGTGGATGTGGAGTGAGTACCTAGGTGGAGCTCTGTACTTGAGCATACTTCTGCTCCTGCTCCTCTCTAATTCAATTAATCGGCCTATCTCACGTCTCACAATGTTATAAAAAGCGCTAAAAAAAAAAAAAATCCAGCCTTCACCACATTTTATGGAACAGCTCCAGGATTTAATGGGTTCCTCCTTGGCCCATGCTCTAGACAGACAGACAAACAAACATGAATGACCATATGACCTTCTTGGCAGGAGTAAAAACAAAGCCAGCACATCTTGCCAAAATGCAACACCTGCAACACTTTTATAAATCCTTAAAGCCACAGACCACTCACAATAGTGCTGGATGATTCCACACTTTTATGATTCAATATGATCCTGATTACTCTTTTGGCATATTTATTCAATTCCGATGCTGATACCGTTCAGTTACACTTAAAAGACACTGCACATGACAAATACTGTCCATTTAACAGCTTTAATGTGCATAACCTTTGGTGGCCATTGTTTTAAAGCAATGAAATAAATTTAGAAAAACACATAAATAGTAAACACATATGAATTAATACACATACATTTAAAAAATGACATAATTTGAATGTATTCATTGAGTTACAACTCCAAAGACCTACACATTTCACATTTTTATAACAAAACAAAGTCAGAAAAGAATAAAATTGACTGCAGTTCTGATGACACTGGGCTATTTTTCAGGTGTTTAAAGGTTGCTGGTGTTGCTGCAGTGTTGTACATTTTTACTACACGGACGACACTTTGTCGTGTAGCAGGGGTCGATACAATACCTTGAAATAAGTCACCCTATACGATTCAGATGTGACAGGAACTTTTATTTCAATTTATTAACTAATACTGAAATTTTATTAGAAGAATCCTCAAATGAGCTGTGTGTGAGTATCAATACACTGGAAAAAAAATCTAAATCTTACAAAGTGTATTTTGATCTTTTCTAGTCAAAATATCTCATCACACTTAAAATAAGACATAATCACCTAAAGAGTAATTTTTCAGTGGGATAAAAGAACATATTTTTAGACAATAGATCTGGAAAATCTTATTTCAAGAAATCTTAACAAGATAATTTTCACTTGTTCCATTGGCTGTTTTTTTTTTTTTTTTTACTTGAGTTAAGCAAAAAAAAATCTTGAATTAAGCAAAAAAATCTTAGTAAGATTTAGATTTTTGCAGTGCATATCAATATCACAGAATCAATAACCACCACTAACTCACAACCTAACAATAAAAATCAACACCTGTACACGTTTGATGAGTCGCATTTTAACATTTCGCTTGATAATGGATTTCGATTTTTTTTTTTTTTTTTTTTTTTAAATTCAGCAATCAGGCCTCAACCTTGACCAAAACTAGAGCTTTTTACAGCATCACTACAGTTACTGGCTCAAGTTCTCAAAACAAGAGAGCCAGTGTCTCATGACAACCATCCTGCTGCCACGTAGACATAATGTGGAGAGATGAAGGGGAGCCATAATGTGCTCCAACGTCATGTAATAGGATTTCAGTGCCACCATAACATCTAAACTGCGCTCACAGTATTAACAGACAGATTAAATCAAACATGAAGTGGAAGATTTTAATCCAAAACTATAATCTCATTTAGGAAATAAAAATCTGCTTTGCATGTATTTATATTTTTGGTTTGATGGAAATAAGATAGGCAGGATTTACTTTTTATTTTTTTTTTTTTCAGACTGACTTGAAGAGGTTGTAAAGCCCCATCTTGCAGACTGTTTGAACTCTGGGGAACTTCAGTCCATTTATCAGGCTCCACTGTGATAAATACAACCGCTCGGCTCCAGTTGTCTGAAAGGCAGAAACCTTCATTGTGGCTGCTGCGTGGTAACCGATGGCTGCAATTAGCCAGGCCATATTTTTTATTTTTTTACTTCCTCTATCAATTAACACCATCTATACCCGTTTCCTGAAACACCCCCCCCCACACACCCCATCACTGCACGTCTGTTGGAAGATAATAACCCCCAAAATGTTTGATCTGCGAGTTCATTCCTCGCCGTGGCCTCTGGTGTTTCTGGCTGCCTGCGTTTTGCATGCAAGAGACAAAGTGAGATTAATGCACCAGTTTATTCCAGCAAAAAAAAAAAAAAAAAAAACCTTAGGCAAATAGATTCACTTTGATGTGTCGCATTAGACAGTTTTCTGTTGAAAATGCAAGGCACTGTCCTCACATTGGTCTCCGCGAGTGTTTTGCAGTACACCGTGAAGTTAATCGAGGATAAACAGGTAACCTCTTTAGTCTGATGAAAAGCCTCTACCTGAACTGCTGCAGTACATCAGCCTAAAGAAGTCAGGGAGCGTGCACACTTTAATGATTTGCTCCGGTTCGGTCGGACGTGAACACGTGATGCGTGTGAAACTGCAAAATGGGAAACGTAATTGGAGGAAAGTTCAAAAAGTTTATTTCGCCAACAGTTTCACAGGCCTCAAGCGATGGTATTATTGTGAAGAAACAGAGGGATTTATTTTTTCTTAATCTAACAAATAATTAGATTTCCAGCCATTATCTAAGCATTGTCTCTCCATTAATTCGCCATTGTTGTAGACTGAAATGTGTTTCATATGTGAGAGCGAGAAAGATTTTACCTAGAGAAAGAAACAACAGACAAAGCGAAAGGAAAACAGAGACTATGAGACCGTAAAACTACACACAGCACCAATACCTTAAATCAATAAACAAACAGAATCTCCTCCCTATTTCTCCTTTATTGGATCTGTCTGTGTGGATATGAGACGCAGGAGTGTGTTGTGTGTCTGCGTGTCTGCGTCTGTGCATGTGTGTCTGTGTGTGTGTGTGTGTGTGTGTGTGTGTGTGCGTGTGCGTGTGTGTGTACTGGCTGACTGCAATCCAATGACCACTGAGGTGTTATTGAGTATTGAAGCTCAGGTCCCTTTCTCTACTCCACTGCTCAACAGCCGGTGCTCACTATAGATGCAGCCGATGTAGCCACAAGTACTACAAAGCCTTTAGATAACACAAGTATCTCAACAGCACAATATTGGTTGTCGTCCAGAGGATTTGTCTACCTCACAACCTCAGAAATAAACTCCAGCAGGCTCTCATATGGATTACCGCTAGGATTTATAATAAACTGAGATTAAAATAAAGGCATATTCTCATGGATACACACACACACACACACACACAGCAGAGTCCTGCTGGGTAAAGAGTACTTATGTGAGTCTACAACAGAGGAGTGATGATACTAAAATGTGTGTGAAATTGTGTGCAGGACTCAAAGGTCAATTATTAAAGGCTATATGTTATATTTAACCTGTTAGAAATCAGACAGTTTCTAAATTACAGCAGCGTATTTGACGACAATATGCATCAATTTTTTTCACTTTTTCATGGTCTGAAACAGCCTAGGACAGAGGTGTCAAACATAAGGCCCACAGGCCAAAACCAGCCCATCAAAGTGTCCAATCCGGCCCATGGGATGATTTTGTGAAATGCAAAAGTTACACTGAATGTATTAACAGCCAAGGCTGTCAAACTCACTTTAGTTCAAAACTCTGAATTTTTGACAATATTGTACTTGTTCCTAAATGTTTTGTGTATTTGTAGATCCACTGTGATGAGTGAGTTGTAATACACTAAAGCTGAGCCATAATACTGTTAAAATTGCACTTACTTTTCTAAAGAAGTTTTCAGGTGGTTTATTTTATTCACATTTTTTCAGGGATCCTTTGCAGATGTAACCATTTTGATAATGTAATTTTACTTTTTTCGCTCTAAAACCCCCAGAAAAATTTGGACTTGACATTGTTTCTAGTTCATTACTCTATTATTTTAATGGTCCGGCCCACTTTAGATCATGATATTGAGATATAGATATTGGGCTGCATGTGGCATCTGAACTAAACTTTGACACCCCACACCAATCAGCCAAAACATTCTGACTACTGACAGGCCAAGTGGTGTTAATTTGGATTATTTCATTCCAATGGGACCTGTCAGTGAGATACATTAGGCAGCAAGTGAACATTTAACCCTGAAGATGATGTGGTAGAAACAGCAAAAAGGGCAAGAGTAGGGATCAGAATGATTTTGAAAAGGGATAAATTGTGAAGGTCAAATCTCCAGATATTGTTGTTCGTTCCCAGTGTAAAGTGGTTAGAACAGTGTTTTTCAACCTTGGGGTCGCCTGGAATTCAAATAGGGTCGCCTGAAATTTCTAGTAATTGATTAAAATAAAAATAAAAACTTACTAATAAACAAGTGGTGCCAGGCACAACATGAGACTATGGGTTTGACCTTTCAACATTGCTCAAGGTCAAAGGTCATGATGCCATTTCGGAACCTACATGTAGTTTCCTATCTGTCAACAATAGTAACTGAGTACTTATCACCACTCTTTTTGGAGTTATGACCA
>JAPQRP010000009.1:22372375-22383781 GCA_037367295.1 Apogon hyalosoma | reverse complement strand
GAATAAAAGCACTGTTTTTCTCAGTACAATGCCATAGATATTGATGTAAGAACTGAAGTGATTTTGGTTATTATCAAATCAAGAAAACATGGAAAATGGATAGACATCAGCTCTGAAATGAAACTACTATGAGCTATTTTTGTTGTTATCATTATATTTGTCCAAACAAGTGTACCTTTAGTTGTACCAGGTATTAAAATGAAGAAGAAATTGAAGAAAACAAGAGTGGTCTAATATTTTTTTCCACAGCTGTAGATGTTCATAAAAGCTCAGATTAAAGTTCTGTTTTATTATTCCAGAAACAGAGAAAACTGAAGAAAAAGTGACTTTTTCAACAAAATATATCATTAATTTAACATAAAACACGCATCTCCATTTCACTGATCCTAGTCCATAAGTTTTACTGGTGAATCCATGTTGTAGAACAGGGATGTCAAACTCATTTTCGTTCAGGGGCCACATACAGCCTGATATGATATAAAGTAGGCCAGACCAGTAAAAAAATATATATAAATAATAGGATAAAAACTTATAAATAATGTCGACTCTAAAGTTTTCGCTATGTTTTTGAGTAAAAAAAGTAAAATTTCATAATGAAAATGTTTGCATCTACGAACTGTCATTGAACATGACAGACAAATATGAACAACCTGAAAATACTTCAGAAAAATAAGTGACAACATAACATTTTTATCATTTATACATATACATCACAACTTACAGGTTTTGGCCCCTGGGCTGCATGTTTGACACTTGTGTTGTAGAAGATGACAGTGTTTCCACAGTAACTACGGAGCCTCTGAACGTCCAAATGGGTCATATCTGATGACAATGAAAAGATGACAAACTGTATTTTACACCAATTATTGACATGTATTGATAGGATTATTGGATCAACAGGTATTAAAACAGTTCAGATCAGTAGATGATCATGATCACCTGTGGCTGTTTGGGTCTCTATGAGTTAATTAGTTAAGAATCTTTATTTGTCAGTATATATTTTACATGTAGACATGCAACACTGAATTTTATCCTCTGCATTTATTTATTTTATTTCTTTATTTACCTTTATTTAACCAGGATGTCCCGTTGAGATTAGAAATCTCTGTTTCAAGGGAGACGTGGCCAATGCAGCAGCCATACAAAGTCCAAACGATATAAAACACATGCATGAGACACAATAAACAATAAAACCCATCCCTACCTGAACATGCAGGAACACACCACACACTGCAGACCAGGGGTAGTGGTGCTATGTGAGGCACCCAGGGAGAAAATGGGGGGGTTGAAAGCCTTGCTCAAGGGCACATCAGCCAACAGTTTCTCTACTGGTCTGGGGAAAGCTACGCTTTGGTCACAAGCCAATTCTCCAGCCCTCTAGGCCCCTCAGTGGACTTTATAAAGTCAATGACAGCTAAATAATACAACAGTTCCATATATTTGGGGATATACGCATGCTGATCTAGATTTAGTATAAATTTAGGGCTTTGAACGTCATGTCCATGTCGGTCATGCAAGGATCAAAGACTACACTTTTGCTCTCTGGAGCCAAATGGACACAGGGGAACTCCATCTGTGGACGAGTGTCCTCATAACCATCATCCCAGCTCTGTATGCTCTGCACTTATTCTGCCCTCGATAAAGATTGGGTTATTTTTGTTTCGCCACTTTGATACAGATACAGATAAACTTCATTTATCGCCAGCAGGAAAATTCATTTTTCCATCAGCTCAAGAAAACAAAGAAAACCAAACAACAACAAAATGAAACAAGCATTCTTCAGTGTATTAGTCATCAGATAAAGGTAGTTCAGAGTCGCATGGCAGTGGGGGTGAAGGATCATCTGTAATGTTCAGTCCTCTGATGATAATGTCATGGGTCATGGTCCATGTCCTATTTAATTTGATTTAAAAGCCCAGTGTGTAAAATTTAGGATAATATGGGAGGATCTATTTGCAGAAATTAAATATATACGTTATATGTATGTTTTTACTTGTGTATAATAACCAGAAAGTGTGACTCACACGTCTGTTACCTTATAATAAACTGTTTATACAGAGACAGTGGGGCATCTTCAAATAGGCCAACATGTCTTTTCTCTTTTTTATGTACATCAAACAGTATCGAGGTGTATTAATATCACCTGTTTCTGTCTGAACAGCGTTATTAGCCCCTTGACTAAAATTAAACTATAAAGAGGCTGTTGAGAAGAGTCATTAAATAGCACATATTCAACCTTGAACAGACAACATGGGTTTGTACTTAAAGGTTTAACATGTAACATTCACACCCGTTTGTGTGCTCAAGTGGAGTTTGTGTTGGAGTCTGATTTGTGTTTTGTTGTCGTCTGCTAGCTCCGTTTCTAAGCCAACAACCTTCCCTGTTGCCTACGTCAATGATAAAAGTAAATAACTTAGCTTGCCAAGAACTGAAACTCAATATATTGTTCCACTGGAGCAGAACTGCCCAACAACAGAGCAACTTTACTGCCAAAGTGGTTCTCAAAAACCACGACAATTTAGTTTTTTCCTCTAATTTGTGCACTTACGACTGTCTGGTACTCACCATTTCACTTTGCTGCATCTATAATTTTTGTTAATGAAATTCTGCTTATTCTGTCACAGGACCCAGCCAGGCTCAGCCCGAAGGGACGATGAGGGCCCGACTGCCAGGTTTTGATCAAACTTTCAGGAAATGCTGATACTGGCACAAGGAAGAAATGATTCAATTTTGGTGGTGATTGGGTGGTGGTGGGGGGGGTGATCTGCCTTGGCGGAGGTCTGCGCTCTCTGAGTGCTTTTCAAGTTCTGTTTATTTTTTATTGAGGATCTGGATTAGCTGATGCACAAACGACAGGCTAGTCTTCCTCTTAGAAAAAAAAGTTCAGGATACAAAATAACAATACACAGATCCAGTTACAGTAAAAAAAAAAAAAGTTAGTGTATTTCTGTTTTTTATGTGGAATAGTTGGGTTAGTTTTCCATAAAATATTCACCCCTGAGTTCTTAAACGCCTTGCTACTGTTCCTTGACTCTAAAGTGAAGCTAGCGTGGAAATATCTCAAAATGTAATACCACTGATGACCACCAGTCATTAGCTCTGAAAAAGCTCAGGCTGCCATGGACTTCCAATCAACTTCTGTCTAAAAAAAAAACAAATAAGTCAATATTTTCTCTCCAGGGTCAAGTCTGGTCCAGTTTTTTTCTTTTGGAAGTACATGTCATAGTAGTTCTATCTGAATTTTTGAAAGGTCAAGTTTACCATTTTACAGTGTCAGTGTGTTAGCATTTAGTTTTAGCTCACCTATGACCCCTCAAATCCATTGCAACCCTGCAGCTCCATCCCTTTTGTCCAAATATGGTCACTTGTAGCTCAACAACATAGCAATGGCCGGAACGCAATCCCCTGCCTTCCAAACAGTTCAGAAACCGATGGGTGGCATCACAGTTCCCTTGTTTGATAAATATATACAGTGTATGGTTGATGTTAGTCTAGAAAGGTGATTAGCAAATGTCAACAAATGATCATGCTCCCAGAACAAAATAAACCTCACATAAACACACAAGCACAAGCTGGAATTTAAGATGAGATAAGATACAATCACAATTTTCCTCTTAACACATAAAGACCCAGTGCTACTTTTATGGCAGTTCTCAAATGATTATTTCCTCTCTATTTAACCTTTCTTAAGTGATTTATCACCACTGATTGTATATTATCCTCCTTATTTAGTATTTTTTCAGTGTAAGTCATGTATTTTCCTATATTTAATTTACTGATCGTGTAGATGTTCATAAAAGCTTAGATTAAAGTTGAAGGTTATTGCATCAAAAATAGGGAAAACAGCAAAGATATTAATAACTGAACAGAAAAACAAGTGTCTCCATCCACTGTCATTTATCCAGCTCCATAGGTTTTACTGGTGAATCACTGTTGTAGAAGACGACAGTGTTTCCACGGTAACTACAGCGCCTCTGAACATCCAAATGGGTCATATGTGATGATCATGAAAAGATGACAAACTGTTTTTTACCCCAATTATTTTCATGTATCAATAGGATAAGTGGACCAACAGGTATTAAACATTTCAAATGAGTAGATGGTTTTGGTCGTCAGTGGATGTTTGGGTCTTTATGAGTTAATGCAGACCCATCAGCTGGCATTGTTAAAGTAGATGTTTAAGTGCTCGCTGTCTGTAGACGCCAATCATCTCCAGTTAGGATACTTATGCTTGGAATAATATGTTTATGTCCAGGAAAACTGGACAAAAACACTGGCTTAAATGCCCAATGTGGTTTAAGAAACATAAACAGTTGGTTAGGTCTTCAGGTCAGACCCTCCTGAAGGTCCCAAAGACTCCTTTTACCCACAAACCCAGGCAGACCTGTCCTTGTAGGCTGTAGCCCCCAGACTCTGGAATGACCTGCCCCGTCCCTTCACGTGGTCGACTCAAGTGAACTCTTTTAAAAAGCAGCTCAAGACGTTTTTATTTAGGAAAGCTTTTGGTTGATGGATTTATCCTTTTTATTTATTTTATGAAATTATTTTTATGTTGTTTTACCGCATCCATATAATTAAACTTTACTTAGTTATTTACTATAATTGTTTCTAGGAAAATGGAAGAAAGATAAACACCAACATAACACCCTGCAACTAGAAATCCTGGAAGAATTAAAAGCAATTTAATTTCCAAATATCCCAGTTTGAGTCCGAAAGTTATTAAAGAAACCACAGGAGAGATGGTACATAAGATAATTCCTCAGAGAAAAATGATCTTTTTTGGACAATTTAGAGACATCAGAACATTCCCCATTACTACTGAGGTCTGATACCGTTTAGGTTTTAAATATTATAATTTCAGCTAGAATCAGTAAAAGATCTACATTCATACAGCGGCTGTTTGTGCCCACTTTATAGATGAATAAGTGATTAATGCTCTTTGAAAGGAAATGCAAAAGGTCTGCTTACATCTGAAGCAAACCTTTATATTTGTGTTCGCCTGCCTGGATGTATTTGGGCTGATTCAGAGACAGATATGACAGCAACATTAAAACCAGACTTGACAGAGCGGAGGCTTTATTCCCCAAACTGTCCTCCTGATTTATAACTTTATCTCACTCTGAAGGCTTTAAAGACACAAAGATATTCTTAGGAGCCAAGCAGAGCTTTTGGAAAACAAAGCCAAGATTTGCATCTGTGCTCCCCGAGGGCTCACGAAAACATCCAGCCAGCCAGAAAACGATAATCCTCCAACCAAAAGATAGACTCAGCCAAGATACAACTCTGCTGCAGCGTGATGAAGAGAAACATGAGGTTTTGACTTGAGAATTTGACGCAACAGTGATGTTTGTCAGAGCAGAAAGCTGCTGATTCGCAAGTTGAGGGTGAGCAAATAGAATAATAATTGGTCATTCAATCCAGCTGACTTTGTGTCTTTATCCAGTCAAACTCGAAAACTTCCTCAAACAGACACAGCAGGAGAGGAAATAGGATTTTACACATTATGCTATTTGGCTCTGTCAAATGTGAATCATTTTGGGTCTTGAATGAGTAAATCAATATTTTGACAATGTAAAAGGTTTTAACCACTGACTGCTACTATACTGTAACACTTTGTAACATCTGTCGGCTCAATTATTTGATGAAAGTTCGCAATATTCTAGGAAATAATCATTATGTTTGAGCATTTCCGAGCAATAAGTCTTTGTGCATAAATGATGATTATAGTTTGTCTAATGTGACAGTTCATTAGGTTCATTAGTATTTGGGTTTTCAGTTGTATTACATAATCCTTCTTCACTTTTTCATGCATTATCTATTGACTATGTTGCTGCACAATAATCCAGTATCAAGCTGTTTTATTGATACATTTCAATACTAACTTAGATTACCACAATGTGTGGACAATGGTTTCTCAAGACCAATATGCTAATATTTGTTTGAATGTGAAATGTGAACTTACCATTAGATCAGTCAACTCACCTCACTCCAGAAAAATTACATTCAATCAAATCGAATCTGTCAGAAATGTGCTTCAGGTGTGATACTGAAGTTGGTTCCTTTCTACACCGTGCCTGGCCGCGTATGAAAATTAAGCCTTTCTGGCATGATATCTGCCCCATTTTAACCAGGATCACAGGGCTTAATGTTCCAGTGGACCCTGAACATTGTTTACTGGGGAACTTTACAAGTATTTGTGGTTCTCTAAACAATGCTCAACTCAAATTAATGGAAGTTGTTCTATGTGTAACATTACTTGTGGTTGTTTAATTAGAATTAAATTATGTCAGTGTAGTGAGAATAAAGCTTTAATATTTTGTTTGTTTGTTTGTTTGTTTTATTTGTTTTTTTTAACTTTGTTTTTTATCTTTTTGATGCTGTTAACACTGAAATTTCTCCACGGTGGGATCAGTAAAGTGGAATCTTATCTTAGCAAACATGATATCTGAGATTTTAAAAGTTTTCTAAGTTGGGCAAGACCATAAAATGACTTTGTTACAAAGTTCTTAATATTTACTCTTACTGAGTTAGTAAACTAGTGTTTTTCATTAGCTCAACTCTGACACCTCATGTTTCTGTAGTTCTGCCCCTTTATGTCCAAATATGGTCATTTCCAGCTCCATAAAAGCCACAGTGGTGGCTGTCAAACTGCAAATTATTGGATTTAGAACAGTAGTTCAGAAACTACAACAGGGTTCCTTCATCCACTAGTTACATACAGTCTATGTCCTAAATATTGCTTGTGAAATGACTGAGGTCCTTTGTGTGTGCACATACATTAATTGATCGTTTTATTTACTTAATCTTTCTTTTTCTGAGCTGCTTAATCCTCAGGAGGGTCCAGGGGGTGAAGGAGTCTGAATGTGTAGCCAATTCCAAAAATAGTCTATATTGCATGGGTTTAACCCAAACAGTCACCGGCAACCAAAGGCATCTACTGATCTAAAGGTGGAAAAATGGAGGAGAGAAGGATATAGTTTCTTTGAAATGACACAGGGGATGTTAATTCTGTTACTGTACAGTTATTTAACCCATAAACACCCAAACATCCACCATCCACCATAAGCATCTACTGATCTAAACTGTTTAAAACCAGTTTATCCACTAATCCTATCAATAGATGTCAAAAATTAGTGTAAAATACAGTTTGTCATCTTTTCATGGTCATCAGATATGACCCATTTAGATGTTCAGAGGCTCCATAGTGAACGTGGAAACGCCGTAATCTTCTACAACATTCATTCACCAGTAAAACCCATGGAGTTTGATAAATGACAGTGGATGGACACACTTGTTTTGACATTCATTTATTGATGTCCTCACTGAAAAAGTCACTTTTTCTTCAGTTTTCTCTGTTTCTGATGAACCCTCAGCTTTAATCCGAGCCTTTATGAACGTCTACATGATCAGTAAATTAAATATAGGAAAATACCTGATTTTCACTGAAAAATGCAGAGGATAATATATGATAAATGGTGATAAATCACTTAAGAAAAGTTAAATATAGAGAAAAAACTATCTTGGAACTGTTACGCAGAAGTAGCACTGGGTCTTGATGGGTTAATATGGAAGCTTTGCTAAACTATTGGTTGCTAGCACTGGTTTATTGTCAACTACTCAGAGTGATGTAATCTTATAAATGAAGGTGCAACATGTGTGCAGACAGCAAGATGACAACACCAAATGAACCTGAGGTAATGATGCAAATCAAAGAACAGATATTAAACATCATTAGTGAATGTCATCTGTCTTGTCTATATACAGTCGCGGAAAAAATTATTCGACCACCAAAAGTCATCCGAAACAATGGTTCTGCAATCAAGTACTAACTCCTGTGTTTATCATGTGACTAAAACAGACAGAAAAGAAAACACGGAAAGAATAAAAGCACTGTTTTTGTCAGTACAGTGTCATAGATATTGATGTAAGAACTGAAGTGATTTTGGTTATTATCAAGAAAACATGGAAAATGTCTAGATATCATCTCTGAAATTAAACTACTGTGAGCTATTTTTGTTGTTATCATTATATTTGTCCAAACAAATGTACCTTTAGTTGTACCAGGCATTAAAATGAAGAAGAAATTGAAGAAAACAAGGGTGGTCTCATAATTTTTTCTTCGACATGTAGTTACATTTTCTCATCCTCACCAACTCCGATGATCCCCTCAGGACGTTATCCACCTCTATAACTTCTATACCTGTTGATTCAGAGACACACAGCAGAGGAAATGAGTAATAATTATGTGCGTTCATTTTATATGACCTCCGTGAGGAACAAAGTTGATTGAATTTTCTTTAAAAACTTGATTCTTAACTTGACACCCCTTACATTATTCCCCATGGTTTTAAGATCTGCCAATTCAGATCCCATTTTTTGGCATCTAAAGCCTCTTTTTCTAAAGGCGAAGATGATATGGTTGTAAAGTGAATTTGACTTTTATGATGAGACAGGGGAAAGCAATAGTCCCTGGTGTCAGAGCCCATATATTTGAGACAAACTCGATGATTTAGGAAGATGATGAATGAAGGGAATCAAAGGCACAGTCACTGCTTGCGTTCAGTCTGCTCAGCACATCAGATACTGCCGGAAAAAAAGATCCGTCTTCATCTGCGGATCCATCTTCATCAGTTAAATATGATTAAGACTGATTTTATTGTCAGGGGTTTGTCACGTTACACACAGAGAACATTAATCTACACTATTTTAGATCTACTTTTATAGAGGAGGCCTAGTCACTCTCTAATTTACTGCTTTGCCCACAGTTTTGAGGCCCATTTAGCTTACTAAATAACTCCGTCTGATTCTTATTTAGATCCTGTATTATCTGACAACAGCAGGTAGGTACTCTGGCGGCAAGTTGCTGCTTGGAGAAACAGCTGGTTTATTGCAGGCTTGCTTTTCCTTTCTACATCCCTCCTGGGACACACTGCACTACCTCCTGCGCTCCACGATGCACCTTGCTGCTGCTGCTGCTGCTGCTACTGCTGCTGACATACACTTATTTCTTTGCCCTAATTTCTCAGCTCTTTTGCCAGCAACAAGACCATCTGCCTTGCCTCTAAATTAGGGAGAGTATTTATCAAATGTCTTGTGATGGGAATACTGATCTGGGTTCTGCTTTGCTTTGCAAGAAGTCAAGATAAATGACAAGGTCAAGGATAAGGAGATACGCGCCTTATCCACATCAATATTCATTAACGCAGACGAGAGTTATGAAGTAGAAAATTGTTTGTTTGTCACAGTGAGGTTTTTCTGCAGAAATAAAGGACTTTCTGTCAGTTTTTACCACTCGTGTTGTGTTTCTGACCGAATACAGGAACAATAAAGTCATCAGACTTCTTTCTTCAGCGTTATTGAATGGAAAGTCACGGTGAAAACAAGCCGTTCCCTGCCACTCTAAGCAGATGTGTTAGTTTAAAGTTGGAGGGACAGCAAACAGCAGTGTTAAAACTCAGTGTTGTGCCGTAGGAAATTGGTTTGGGTTGTTGTTATTCCTGGTGCTTGAGTTGAATCCTATTATAGATCGTTTTTAACCTCCCCCAAAGGGCCAAAGTAAGAGTATTGATTGGCTTACACAAAGAATTCACTGTGAGGAAAATGAAAAGGTAAAAAAAAAAAACAGCAAACAAAAACCAAACAAATATTGATTTTTGACAGTTTGTTTTTAATTAAACAATGAAATAACTAACTGCACCGGAGGGACAGGGGGGTGAATGGGTATTATGGGGATATGGTGAATGCTGGGCAGGTACACACTGGTTTTTTCTGCTCATCATTGTCCCTCTGCCCATGTTATTATTGTCTTTAACTGCCAGCTGCACAGCTTTTAATAGAGCAGATGTGTCATAAAACATGCATGTGCAGGCTGCATATTGCTTGCCATTACAGGCATTTTTTTTTTCTGAACAACCAATATCAAACAAGGACACTCACTGAAACTCACACAGATGCAGAAGTATGGAGAGAGTGGATGGATGACAGAAAAAGGGTAGAATTAAAGGGCACCTGGGGAAAGGGTCATGATTATGGGTTAATATGTGGCGACCCCTGCTGTTGAAAATCTGACAGTGCATCAGAAAATAATGAAATAACATGTAACACAATGATAATAAATGAACTTCAAAGGCTAAATGTTGACTTAATGCATAATATATACAACCCAGTGACAGTAATGATATTATGAATATTATCAGCCCCTCTGTCAGTGATCAGAATGTTATAGTTTGGTGTTTATTTCAGCAGAAGCAAATTACATCCAAATTGGCATGTAAAAATATAAAAGCATGTATAAAGAAATACATTACTATGGCATTACAGTGATGGAATGATTGCTGGAATAATTTCTATCTTTTCTCTTACAAACAATAAATTATTAACCAAAATATCTACTTATGTAATTGTTTAATACCTGTCGATCAGCTAATCCTATCAATACATGTAAAGAATTGGTGTAAAATACAGTTTTTTGTCTTTTCATGGTCATCAGATATGACCCATTTGGACATTCAGAAACTCCGTGGTTACCATGGAAACACTGTCATCTTCTACAACATTAATTCACCAGTAAAATCATGAAGTTGGATAAATGACAGCGGATAGAGACATTTGTTTTTGCATTCAATTAACTGATATCTTTGCTGAGATAAAATATTTTTTTCATTCAGTTTTTTTCTGTTTTTTGATATAACAGGATGATATTGCAATAAATGGTGATAAATCACTTAAGAAGGGTTAAATATAGAGATAAATTCATTTGGGAACTGACATAAAAGTAGCACTGGGTCTTTATGGGTTACACAACTCACTAATGTGAAGAAGATTCCTTTTAAAATACATTTCACAGATGACAGATTTGATGTCCCTCAGTGTAACTGTCACAGACTCAAAGTGAGTGACAAAAACACACACTTCTGAATCCTGGAGTCATTTTGAATGTGTACAAACACTCACTTTGGAGAAATAAACTTAAAGTGTATAGAGACACTGTGAAGCACAGCAATGTTTGTCCTGACCTTTGGTTTTCTACAGCCTCAAGTTAGAAGGAAAATCTGTAAACGACAAAAAATAAAACACTGTAGATTTACAGCATCGTGCAGTGCAGAATGGATTAAAAAAAAAAAACAGGTAAAAACCGATAAAACAGTGGTTCCCAACCTTTTTTGGCTCGTGACCTCCATCACAAATTTCTGACGATCCCAGACATTCAAAACAGAGACACTGTTTTTTTGGGTTTTTTTTTTTTTTTGCTAAAATTCATTTGTTTTTGATCATGTAATAGTTGGCTATACTATTTTACATGTAAACATTAATTTTAGAGGACATTTACTCTATATAATGTATATTATTATGGACGGAGGCAGAAAAGCCAGGTGTAGATTACTGCACAAAGGGAGCATTTGATTT
>JAPQRP010000009.1:22352466-22367454 GCA_037367295.1 Apogon hyalosoma | reverse complement strand
ATTTTACACCAATTATTTACATGTATTGATAGGATTAGTGGATCAACAGTTATTTAACTTTTTATATCAGTAAATGACTGTGGTTGCCAGTGGATGTTTGGGTCTTTATGGGTTAAAGACAAGTTGAAGTTGTGTTTTCCTCTAATTCCCCTCATGTTTCATTGCTTTCCACACACCCTATGAGTTTAATCTACTCAATTGATCTGAATTTTTGAGGAAACATGTTGTATTCCTACCTTAAAATAAAATTTAAAAAAAAAAACAAAAATTACATTAGATTGTTGAGAATGAAGAGTTATGCCAATATATTGGATTGTACAGATATGAACTGAATTAATACATACTGATGGACAGTCAGATTTTTGTGACCACTAGAAGGAGTAGTGAGTCTCTCCGTTGGTCTCCCATGGTGAAGAAAACTAACATTACAAGGCCTTTGAACAAATAGGCCATAAAAAAGTGATGACGTGGGTTGAGAATCACTAAGAAACAATTTTTAGAGTCAAGGAAAGTCATAAAAGCTAGAGGCACTGTAAGAACTAAAAAGAATGGAGTTTGATGATGAAATCTAAGTATTTCTTCTAAATGAGTGAGTTTGATTTTGAGGCTTATGAAGGTATTAATTTTTTATGTTTGTTGATACATGGCTCAGACTGAATATTAACAGTTCTGACCTTGTTTGGACGATCCCAAACAGATCTTTAGTGCAGCTACTGACAACACAAACTGTACTGAAAATGGAGATTATTTGTGTTTTTACTGAGGCTGTTTTCTGTCTAAAAAGAAAGCTAAGCTAACAGAGCTATAATGTAAATTATCAGCTGATGCAGCATGTGGAGGTTTATAAGACAGAGTATTAATTTCACTGACTGTCAAAATAACCAGCTTTGAGTTTTTGTTTGAAGGAGAAAACTTGATGATACCATAATACAGATGTGTGTGTAAACAGCAGGCTTCATACTCTATTCAGTGAGTGATACAGTGTGGATATATAGTGATTTGTTTGTGGTTTTGGCAGTCATAAGTATAAACCCCCATCAGTTTCCCAGAGATGTTTGCGCACATTTCCAAATAATATTACAGCAGAAATTGAATGTTCATTACAAAAAACTTAGTTGAGTAAAATTATGTAATGGCAAACTCTGAAGTATTTTGTAAGCCCAGATGAGAATATAAGCAAAATTAACCCAAAAGATGAAGTAAAATGTTTATTCTAATTATATTTATTGCATTCTAAAATTAGAGCATTTGTCATTATAGTACAGCCCCTGAGACACTTGAGCTCAATGTGTCCTAATACTTCTGTTCATAGAGTGTAAGCTATGGCAGTGACAATTATTATTACCATAAATATCCAAAACTTGAAAGAATTACCAGTCTGACATTATTATTGTTGATATTGACCAATGTGGCCAATATTTTTATCATGACAGTGTTATTAGACATATTTTTCACTTCTTTTTGTATGATCATGAACTAAACCTATTTCTTTTGTTTTTTAATGTAAAGAGTGGGAATCTAACATCTAATGCAGATATTTCTTTACAATGCAGGAAAAAAATAGCTTTGAACCACAAATAGTTCCACTTATGATTCCTCATGTCACTCCTGAAGATCCATTTCCATGAGCCTCTAAGGTATACCCGAAAAAAAAGAGCCTTTTGGAAAAAGTGAGTAGCTCAGTAAGATTGGTTCTCTTTAATTTGTTTCTGGACAAGCCTGCATGTTCTTCAACAACTTCAACTCCTAAATTATGTTGGATGTACATGTTGGAACTGCAGCTCAAATCTGTCTGGTTTCATGTTTGTTTGGAAGAACTGAGCCATGTACGTTTTGGAGAACATCCAAGTGAGTAAGTCATGGGAAGATTTGCTCCTCGTTCTGTGGACTCACGTGTTCTGCTTTTACTGCTGTCGTTATTTTAACACTGAAGTCTGACAGAGAACACCTCATCATCTTAAGATATTTTTAACTGACAGAAAGCAATACAGTGCAGCTTTTCAGTCTTCGGTGCCTTTGTCTCTTTAAATTCTACTGACAACTTGGAACTGAAACGAGAACCTTATGTAATTTCCTCTTTGCGACAGCATATTACATTACATATAATCTGATGACATCCAGGAAAAATGACAATAACATCACTGTCAATGTTTTCAATCACATTGTGTAGCATAGAACAATGTTACAGCACAATGATAGAATCTAAAGGAGATCTTTTCATTTTTCGGAGTTAGGCTATTTTAGATTAAATGTTAACAGGATGTAAATGCAAACAGGCCCAGTGTTAGTAACTAAAGTGGGTTATCAGAGAAGGATGGCGTTCCTCTAAAGGGTTCAATCTTCCTTCCTTCCATGTTGCACAGTCTGATACTGGTCAAGTGCGTCATTCAGCCCACTGCCTCTATATTTAGAGGTACAATCTGTGCTTCTGTGATGGGTGGAGCACTACACAAATATAACAGAATTTTTTTTTTTTACATACCATGCATATTGTAGAATGCATAAGAGAGGCTTGTGACTGAAATCTTCCATTGTGATCAACTTTCTTCCTATACTTTGCAGAAATTGAACTGAATCATAATTATTTTCATAGCCAGTCATCTACTTGGAGTGCATGTGACCTTTGACCCTTGGTTCAAGTGAAAGGAGAAAAAAAGAATTTATAGGTAAAAGAAAAATTGGTAGGAAGAGCTACAGCGGAGGGATTCCTCTTCCAGTATGGGGTTATGTGTACAAACAATTTATAGCAAAATGTACACGTATTGTGCACAACAGTAGATACCTGTGATGCAGTGTGACTCCCCTGAGGTCCTGCAAAGCGTCAGAAGGTAATATATGACCCAAGTCAACTACCAGTGACTGCTAAACTGTGCAATGTGGTCATGAATCTAGTTTTATGTTGTTGTTTTTTTTTTTCACATTTTGTGTAAACTAAGTAGGGATGAGCATTTTCATTACTTGTCAAATAATAACAAGCCAGTGGTAGTTGGGTAGTTGTGATGTCATCATTATCTTGTCATACAATAATAACAATAATAAAGATGATGATGATAATAATGATGATGATGATAATAATGCTACTACTACTAATGATGATGATAAAATAATAACAACAACAACAACAATAGTAGTAGTAATAATAATCATAGTAATAATAATAAAGATCAACCAAGGAGTCGGTTAACCACAAGTATACCATGTAAAACATTTTTTCAGACGCAACATATTCCGTACTCAGGAAGAAACGGTTACATTAACAGTAATTCCATGTCCCTATTAAGTAAAACCCACACCAATTAAAAATCAATCTAAGAAAGTGCTGACTCTGCTTATAGTTTGGATTTATTCACTACTTTAGCACATCTCTAAAACTGAATAGTTTTTTTTGTTAAATGACCACATCAAAAGGCCTATTTTTTATTACATCTGAAATATATACTTGGTAGCTTAAATTTAATGACTCATATTTCACTGCTTGTCTATTTGTGCAAATTTTAACCATGAAGCACAACCACAGTCATAAACAAAATAAATATAGAGCTAAAATGTGACTCTTGTGTAGGTGGTAAATGAGCTTTGGCAGTGTGTGAGTCTGTTGTGGGGACTGGTTTGCAGCATAGGCTAATTAGCGAAGTATGGTCCTCTGGTAAGTGTCTGACTTTTTATAACCAAACCATGGCCATGTGACAGGAGTGGCCTCTTATTTAACTATGTTCTGTCCATTCTTCACAAAAGTATTGTGTTATTTTTGTCACGTCGTCCAAATGACAAAAATCCATTATGACACAGTGACCTTTTCTGGACGACTGTTGATGTATAGAATGTGCAGGATGTGTGTCTTAAGTAAAATGCTCTCAATAAAGACTCTTTCCGTGTTTGTTCCAGGTTGTGAGCTACCACTGCTCTGAGGACATCTACAAGAAGCATAAATGTGCACAGTAGAACAAGCAGAAGATGCAGGGAGCCATTGCCCGAGTATGTATGGTGGTGGCTGCAGCCATATTAAACCACCCATTACTGTTTCCTCATGAGAACACCACTCTGCAAGACCAGGACAAGGACCTCATTGCCCGAATGCGGGAACATGAAGAAAGATTGGAAATGGAGCAGGCCAAGCTGGAGAAAGAGCTTTCCCAGCTTGAGTCCAAAGAAGAAGGAACCAGCACAGAGGAAGGTTATAGTTTGTATCTCTGGAGCACCTTTTTGGTCATCGTGTTCTTCACTATTGAAATGTGTAAGGTGAATCTTGCAGAAACAGAAATCCGGCCAGTCGAGGATGAAGATGTTCTGGAGAGTGGAGCCGTCAGCCCCAGAACATTGGTACTCGATAAGGACATCCTGAGTAACTTCTGCGACAAGTGCACCTACACGGCAGCCCATGAAAACTGGAGAGTGAAGGAGTTTGTGGAGGGGTTTTCAGATGATTTACTCGAAGCGCTGAGGAGTGTATGCGACAGGGAGGTGGACATGGAGGTTGGGGACTTTATCGGTGTTGGGAGCATGTTCGAGTCCTGGAAAGTGTGCAAACCGCTAACGTGTGACCTTATTGTGCCTTTCTCCCCTCCGGACCCATACTGCTTCCAGTTCCATCTGTGGTGCAGTCCATCCAGCGACATTCCTCCAAGCATGCAGGGCTGCGGTATGATCAAGGTTGCCAGGTTTGGAGACAACGAGGAGAGCTGCCTCTGTGGTTCCGCAAACCTCGGAGAAGACATGCTTTGTCTTTTACACAGCAGAAACGAGGCACCCAAAGCAGACCTCAGCCCCGATGAACTGCTCTGTTCCAAAAACACTCCTTTTTTAGCCAAAGATCAAGTCATGAAGTGGTTTCAGATCTCTGTAACCAAAGCGTGGGGACGCATTTCTCATAAATATGACTTTGAGGTCACTTTTCGCAACCTGGATGCTGCCGGTGCTCTTAAAATCCGATTCCGTTCAGGGAAAGTCATCGTCATGAACATCATACCTGTTGTTCAGCTGGAGGATACAGATGCTTATTTTGTGCCACACTTTCCATCAGACTGTGACAGCTTTCAGGACCCTTACTGGCCCCTTTCTTTTGCGGTTTATGAGAGGAATTTGCTGAAACATTTGGCTAAACGCCTACCAGAAAATTCCTGTCACTTACACTGCCTTCAGATTCTGACCTTTCTACACAGAAAGCAGACTGGGCTCACAGGGAAAAGCGCTCTGACTAGCTACCATTTGAAGACTGCTCTCTTGCACCTGTTGCTAAATAAAAGCACCTCTTTGTGGGGCGTTGAGAGCATCGAGCACAGGCTTCGGGACATATTTACCTTCTTGCAGAGATGCCTACAGGAGAAGAGACTTCATCATGTTCTGATTGGGAACAGTAAAATCCCAAAAGAGGTTCTGGTTCCTCAGATTCTCAGGAGAGCAGAGCCTGTCAATCTGTTTCGCTCTCTGGTGTTGCAGAGGGAGCTTTATGCAAGCACGGTCCGGCATTTCCAGGAAATGTTACGAAATGCGCCTGTGCTTCTTCAAGAGTATACACCTCTATTAACTAATGGAGGTATCCACCACAGACTACAGGAAAGATTTTGAGGCCATCTGCTTCGTTTACAGATGGAAAATGTTAATGTGCCAGATGATTAAAATAATAATGTTTGGAGTTCATAACCAAGAAATTTGCACTGAGCTATAAGTTACTGTATTCAATATAAGATATGTTACATTTCTGATTAGTAAAGATTTACATTAAGTATTTATGTTAGTGACAACTGTGCTCATGACACAGGATCCATATTTTACTATCCTGATTTTAAAGACTATATGCCACAAAGTAATCCAAATAACATATGTTGGCTTTATTGAAATACATTGTACAGCAGGCAAGCCATTACTGTACACACTGATCTATCTACAAGCAAAATGATTTCTGAATTGAAGAGAAATTTAGCCAAATTTGGGTCATTAATAATGAAAAAGTTTAAAGTGCTAGTGTGCGTTATTTTTCAAGATACAGTGTTTGGTCAGAATTCTCAAAAGTATTGGGACACATTGAATTCAGATGTTGCTAAGAGTGGGGTAGGCTATGACAGTATTATGACAATTATAATTCTCTGTCGTAATCATTCCAATACAATGTATTTTCTCATCTTACATTAGTTTACATTCTCATCAATGCTTACAAAATACTTCAGTTTGTTTTTACTGAATTTTACGCAGTTTCATTGAACTTTTATCATTGTCAGTCAATATTATACTTCAAGATTTATGCAATATTTGCCACATTCTGGCCATAAATAATAATTTTAAATCACAAGAAATCATCTGGTTTCTGCATATCCCACTTTGGAAGAAAAATCAGCCTTTAGTCTTCAACATTTATTGTGTTAATTATTGAGAATAACTGACGTGAACTAATATTTTTGCCATGATAATGTCAGTGTCATGTGTCCCAATATTTTTGTCCATATAGTGGGAGTAAGCCTATGTATATATGACATATCTACAAAGCAGAAAAACAGCACTTTTGTCATTTGTTTTCCAATTTATGATGTCAAAGTATTCCATTTAACACATTTTATCTCTGAAGCAGATCATTTCCATAAGATTGGTGACTGAAGTAATTATTAGCTCTAGCCAGTATCATTTAATTTTGTCCAACTAAAAATATCACAGATAATTGTACATGATACGCAGGCACTGAAGGAAGATGATGTACAAATGCAGGTGTTTTTAGTTATAGCTGGCATTTAAAAGTTTTAGTGGGTTTAGTTTTAGTGGGGTTTTCTGCAGCTGTTTCATGAACGCTTAACATGTTAAAGAGTATGAAGGCCATAAGACCACAGCCTTATTTTCATTTTTTTGTGTTTGCAGCTCATCATTTACAGTACGCAATCTAGTGTCCTAAGTGCAAAATTACTGTTACATAAATCGTACAGGACACAAGACCTGTACCCACTGGCTATTAAAAGGTTACAGGGTATATCCCTCTCCTATTGTGCATATAATAAGGATAAATGACTGTATGGCAGTATTTTCTATGTCATTTCAAACTATTGCAAATGCTGATGGCAGCTTGTTTTGTAACGTTAACAGTTTTTTTCCCCATTTTGTATTGGTCATTTGAAAGGTGGAGTTTTTCCATGTGATTATATCTCCTCACTCATGATGTCAGTTCTTTGGTGGAGCTCCACTTTTTTTTTTTTTTTTTTTTTTTTCTTAACAGCACCACCCTGCATAGCCCAGAGTGTAAGTATGCGTTGAGGAAAGACACCAAACACTGATTCAAGCCTGTAAGACTTTATTAGAAAATAAAAAAATGGCCCATTTTGAAATGAGAAGAAAACTGGTTTCATGATTACCTCAGACCCACAGAGAAATCAGACCAGGGATGTAAACACAAACACAATAGTGGGTGTAAGGTCAATACTTTCTACAGGCCATAGTCAAAGTTGGGATTCCCCTCAAAGTAAGTTGTATAATAAGCTTTGTAGGTGTTCACACTGTGCCCACTAGCTTTAACAGCAGGGTCCTCCAGCATCTGCTCTTTCCACTTCTTCAGTTGAGGTGTGTTGTCCAGGCAGCTGAAAGACAAAGGGAACTGAAGCATTCACCACAGACTAAATGACAATGCAAAGGACTCAAGATGTCAAGTCATCCAGAAACTTGACACTTGAGGAAGAAGGACACTTTGTGTGTGTGAAATTCCCTGCTCTTTACTATCATATCTGTAATGGTTTTTATATTGTACACTTGTACTCCACGGATTCTTCATTACATTTGTAAATAATAAATAAAATATTTATTTTAAATATGATGAAAATGTCTGAAAAGCACTTCCTGTTTACTTACTGTTCCAGCTCAAAGGTCTCAAGTCTCTCAAAAAATGGCCACATCATGTAGTCAATCATTGTGATGACATCACCGGCAAAGAATTGGGTCTTTTTATTCACTAGATCCTGAAAAATAAACATCACGTTCACCTGCTTTGTATAAAATATTTTAAACCACTGAAATAACACTCCCACCTTTAGAATGTATGTATTATAATTTGACTGCATGATAATTTATTTTTCATGTATTAATCAGACACCTCATAGCAAAACACTATTCAACAACGTACCTCATTCAGCTTGGCAAACTTCTCTTTCAGTTCAGCTTCCAGTCCTGATACGTCTTCACCCTTGGTCTTACATGTTGGGATTTTATAGAAGTACGGTGTGACCTGCAGATAATGTGGCATGAATGACTGTAAACTACACAACAGCTAAATATGCTGACAATCTAAACCCATCAAACAACATCCTCAGAGGAGAACAGAACAATCCCTTCCAAAAAAAAAAAAGAAACTTATGAAGTGTCAAGACAATCAGCGTTCAAAAGGACATATTTTTTTGACCGATACCAATCATCTAACAATGGAACAAACATGTAGTTGTGGGAAGAAGAAAAAGGTTTGAGAATTTTTTCCAAACTTAATTTCCAGCCAATATTTTTATAAATCAGTCGACCATCCTAGAATTACCAACTAAAGTCTGCCATATTTTGTCACATAAACTTATCCAACAGTATCCCTTTGTTTGATGAGGAATATTTGAGAGACTGCATGTTTCTAACATAATGCCATGTGTTTGATTGGTGATGTACTGTAAAAGTTGCATTTAGGAAGACTGTTTTATTTAATGAGTCAACATTTTCTAACAAGTAGGCCTTCTAAGCCAGAAAGTGGATGATTGTAAAGTATTAAGTGTGTGTTTTCTGTTTCATGGGTTGTCTACTTGTGCGGCTCTTCACCTCTGTTATCCAAGTCATTGTAGCCCTTTAGAAAAAAATGTTGCTAACCCTGATGTACAAGCTAAACCTACAGAATTTAGGTCCACCAGGCCTCAAGCGATACCTTAGAAAACTGCTCCATCATCATCTTCTGCTGAGCTTTCCCAAAAGGATCAGAAGGAAGCAGCTTCTTCTCCGGGTACACCTCATCCAGGTATTCACATGTGATGGGAGACTCGTACACTACCTCACCAGCGGCTGTCTCCAAGGTTGGGACGAGGCCTAGTGGGTTTCTCTCCAGAAACCACTCAGGTTTGTCTTTCAGGTTAATGTTGATGATGTCATGCCTTAAAAATAAAGAGAAAAGGGGATGCTCATAGTGTTAGGATGCAGCAAAATGTACCCTAAAGGCATATTGATTAAATTAATATAAGTGAAATATATTCACTCGATTCCTTTGGCATTCAGCACAAGTCGGGCCCTGTGGGCAAACGGGCAGAACCTCATGCTGTAAATTCTGATCTTTCCTTTGGGAACTGGACCAGGAGGAGGACTTCCTGTAAAGTAATATTTACAATCAGAAAAAGGCATAGAGGAGTGCATTTGGATTACAGAATATATTTTATAAGCTCAGCCACTAATACTTAAGCAAATACATACATAATTATCAGTAGTTAAAATAAATTCTTATCAATAAGTGTAATATGCAACTAACTTGTTATATTGTCAATAAATAGTGGTGGAAAGAAGCTAAGTACATTTACTTACAGATACAGTCTTGAAGTACTTTTAGTTTACTTGAGAATTTCCATTTTATGCTGAATTTTAATTCTATTTCACTTAATTTCACTTAAACTAATATTGCATGTTTTAATTCACCACAACACTGAGAAAGTTTTAAGATTAATATTTCACACAGTGGATAATACAATAAGCTTCTAAATGAACATCAGTCAAAGTTATTTACCCCACTCAATGAAACTTGATACCTGACAAACAGCAACAGCCTTTGGCTTAAGCTGTTCTAAGAAATGTCAGGCTTGATCAGACAAGCAGTGTCGGTGGTGTTAAGTAACTCAGATCACCTACACTAGTACTTTACCTGAGTGTTTTCATTTTCTGTCACTTAATAACTCTAATCCACTATATCTTCTATCTATACAGCACTTTTTACTTCATTATATCTGTCTGACAACTTAAGTTGCTTTCTGGTCACAACTTTTCACACAGTTTCAGTTCAGTGAAAACCATATATCACCAAATACGCTGATTTGTTAAAATTTTGTCTCAACATAAATACAAGAAACCCTCTAGGATTAAGATAGCTTTTGTAAAAGCAGGCTGCATCCTTAACTTTCAAACTGTGAATATATCAACTATGATTGGATTCAGTGGTCTAATTAGTTTATAACTGTGTTAAATGTTTGCTGAGCTTATTTTTGTTGTTAGCCCTGTGGCCCAACAGTCAAATGTAATTTGATTGTAACATTATGTAAATCAAGGATTTCAACCAGGCCTTTCCATTTACACTGATCAGCCATAACATTATGACCACAGACAGGCAAAGGACTACTAATTTTGATGATGTCATTATAATGGAACCTGTCAGTGGGTTGGATATATTAGGCAGCAAATGAACTTTAGCCCTCGAAGATGATGCTTAATATATCCAACACAGTGCAAGGTACCATAATGAAATAACCAATATTATTACTTTTCCTGATAGTTTGTAGAACGTTATGGCTGATCGGTGTGTTCACTCCTGTTAGTCAGAGAAGTAAGACTGCAATGAAATGAAAGATGAAGAACAGTTTAAAAACTAGTTATACTGGGCATCTGAAGGATGTAGCCTACATGGTGATGACCTGATAGGAAGAAGAGAGAAAAGCAAAAGAACACCATTAGTATTTGGCCTGAAGATCTTTTCTGTTAACAGTTCTTAGATCTAGATTAGGATATAACTGTGAAATGTTTTGTCACACATCAGAACAACTGTTGCTTTAGGCGGTCTTGAGAAATGCGGTTAGACTTGACCAGACAAGCAATACCAATGGTGGAATGTAAATCCTTTTGCTTGAAAATGTATTGTTACAAAGCTAATAACACTTGTTTTTCTGAAATTATTAAAAGCTGTTTTTTTTTTTTTTTTTGGAGATATGTGGTTTTCACAGGGCAGCAATAGCACAAACACATCTAGTACATGATGCATTGCTGTAGATGAAACTACAGCAGTAAAATGCAACATACTGAACAATGCCACAGTAACAGAGACAGGAGCCAATTTACTGCATGACTGCTTTGACTCTTCTCACTTTAACTACAGTTTGTTGGTAGTTATACTTATGAACTTTGAACTTGACTTATATAAAGGCTTTTCACAGGATGGTATTAGTGCTTTTCCTTCAGTGAAGTTTCGAAGTAGTGCAGAATCAGTAAGACCTCGCTCTGAAACTAATAATATTCTAAAGATATCATACATAATAATCTATCAGAGGAGCAAACCAGTACTTTTGCACTCTATACTTTAACTTCATTTCCCTGCTAAAGGCTTTATATCTTATTATTCGTGATAAATATTGTCATTAATTGACTATTTTGCTGTATTGGTGCGTCTGACTTGAATATTAAGGCTAGCATTTAAGTATTTCACCCGAGGATCCACAGAGAGTCGCTGTGCATCCTTTCCAAACTAATTGAGCGATACAGAATAAACTCGGTAACTAATTTCTGTAATACTTTTGTAATTACAGACATAGACGAACCGCCCTAAAAAGGTATGTGGTACACTCACAATGACTTTGCAGAGGTATAAGCACCGTACTGAGCATTACATAATATCAAGTGATCGGACATTCATTCATTAATGGGAAATCATATCAAATTAAAGCCAATTAAAGTGTAGCATCACACGAGTTTTAATGTGAAGCAATTGTTACTGAGGCAATTAAGAAAAAAAAAACACATTAATTTACGGTAGATATTATGACGAAAAACGTGTACTTTATGTTACACAAGGGCGATGTGCAATCTGCAACGTGCTTTGTTGGCTGCAGTGCGTCTTACCTTTGGAGAAACACTTCTGAGAGGCCATGTCTCCTGTTTATGAGGTATGCAAAATCTGATAGCAGAGTCAAATGACTGCGAAACTTTGTACAACTGTCGTATTTAAGAACAACTTTTTCCACTTCCTGTATAGGCTTGGCACGTCACGTGACAGTTTTGACCAACGGCATTGAAGCGTGTTTCCGTCAGTCCCCTCGTTGCCAGCGGAACGCAGTGACACAACACTGTTGTGGTTAAAAAAAAAAAAAAAAAAAAAAAGGTTTATTTTGCCTTATGTTGTGTGCGTCTTTATTTCTGCTGTAAAATGGATGAAATTGGACGATTAGAAGTCAGGTAACTTAATTCCTTTTCTTAAAAATTATGTGAATGAACCCTTCATTTGTTAAGCTAACATTTACAAGTTTTTTGCGTATTCAGCTAATGAATGACTCTTATTTGTCTTGTAGATGGATACAAGGATTTACAGAAAAAAACGTCGAATTTGTCGACAACTATACTGTCTGTTATCCATGTGGGAATCATATAATTTTCCTAAACCTCACCACGAAAGAGCAAAGTGTGTTTCAGGGTCCAGGGTCCAGTGGCGTCAGTGCCTTTACAGCAAACGGCAACAGTGGGGTGTTTGCAGTCTCTGAAAGAAAGCTAGACCCCTCTATATTTGTGTACAGTTTCCCTGATCTTGAATTGAAGAATGAACTCATAGGTAATGTTGATAATTACTTTACTTCTGAATCCTATCCTCCCAAAAAGGCTTGACTTGTATTTTAATGTAATCTCATCTGTGCAGTGATGCTCTATCTTTGCTGTAAAAACAGTCCAAAATTAACCATGTGGTTCATCTGTCACTGGCAGGTAAACAGAACAAATTTACCAGCTAAAAATATTTTTATTGGCCAAAAATATTGTGCTTATTTGCCCAAAAAGTACCGCTTGTTGTTTGTATGCAAGCTCATCTTTAGCAGGCAATTAATGAAAAATATGTCTTACAGTTCATGGTACTGGAAATTGAGTGGTCTGTGTCCAAATCCATGAGGCAGCAATAATTTAGTGGTGAAAATTATTAAAAAAAAAAAAAAAAAGAATGTAGTTTTAGAATATCTTAAAGACAAACTACACGTGAAGTTGCTTTTCATTTTGAATACTTATCAGATAAATTTTTGGGCATATAATACAGACTCTTTTTTCAGTTTCATACATACAGTGTGCTAAAACTAACTAGTCTATTTCAAGCGTGCTTGGATTGGAAATTTCTCTTTTGTCTCAGCCGGTTGCTGATGTTCTCAGTTTATTTACCTGCCACACCTAAATGTAACCACATCTGTCATTTGGCAGGTGATAATTCTGGACTCTGGTTAAATCTGTTCAACAGTCTAACCCTTTCAAACAAGTCCTGAAAACCAGTGACTGTGTTTCTAGGCTCAGCAGAACTGGACTATACATCTCTAGCATTAAGTGATGGTGGTCCTTATTTGGTCTGTTGCTCCTCTCTTCCAGACCACACCATAACAGTGTGGTAAGCCACTGAAAGTAATACACCTCCCGATGTTGTAGGCTGCAGAATATATATCTTTAGCCATGTTTATTTAGGCTGCACAGCTCTGTTTCTGTAACTATGACTATGTACCTACAGGAACTGGGAAAATGCTGAGCCAGTTTGTACACAACCACAGGCTGGGAGGGATATCATTTCTTTGGCATTCAACCCTTTGAACTGGCTCCAAGTTTGTGCGTTGGGAACTTCATCCCTCACTGTCTGGAATATTCAGAAGAATGTCAGCCGTCATGTCCTTAAACCAAGGTAAAGCTGCCGTAAAACTGTTTCGCCTACTTTAGTTTTACAGCAGGTGCAAAGGAGACTAAAGGCCCGAGCAGAACATTAACACACTCACATTCAGACAGATCTCTCTTTATATATTTTTTGTATTTATATATATATTTTCTGTGTTTGTTTCAGTTTGATAGAGCTTCCAGCTGTTGATGGCACCATTGTTGAGAGACTTTTGGTCAACTCTCATAGCATCAGTGAAAAGCTTACCTACCTTGGTCCAGAATTGCCTCCATCAGCAATCTCAGGGCTCAAAGGAGACAAGACTGAAAGCATTGTGGTATTTTCCCTCTGTCTCCTATTCACTTATATTGACAAAAATGTTTTCATGTCAGTATTTACTTTACGTGCAATATATGGCAATAGATATGAAGAAGATCTCTTTCAGTGAAATGTTATTGATATACTGCATAAAGATACAAGAAATGCCTAAAAAGGTCTGGAAACATGTAAATACTTTACTTACACAATAGACAAATTGGATAATATTAAGGAAAAAAGATGTATATAAAATAAAATAAATAGAATAGAATAGAATAGAATACATATCATATCATATCATATCATATCATATCATATCATATCATATCATATCATATCATATCATATAGAATGATTGTATATCATTTTGGTATATTAAACCTGAAATAGAATAACACATTTTGGCAGAGTCTTTTTAACCTATTCATTAGATGTAATCTTTATTTGTCTTTGTGTTTTTCTTGGTTTTCTGTCACAGGGTAGGTCACCACAGTATCACACATTAATGGAAGACACTCTATGCACACACCCAATGCTCCAGTCATATTTGTACACATACTTTACCAAATATAGGCAGAGGAAAAAAAACGGGATAACATGCATGCATTAAATGGCCTGTGGCCTAGATGACAACAGTTCAGTTTTTAATTTTAATTGATGTAATGTCCTTACTTTTTTTTCTAACATTCTTTTTCTGTGCCTTACCAAACCAGCAAAAGATGCAAAAGGTCAAGACACTGACACTGAGAGCACAATAACATATTTGAGGCGGGGGTGGGGGGTATCAATGCTATGTTTTATGCTGCAGCACGTACTGTAAATGCAAACTGTTTTCCAACCGTTTACACAGAACAAGCTCTGCACAAAACCCAGACTCACTCCTACTGCCATCTGCTGGACAGCCACATCACAGCTGTATGTGGGCTGTGAGGAGGGTTTTCTGCTGCTTGTGGATCCAGAGAGCCACTCTGTCTCCATCCTCTACAACCCCACAAGTAAACACACACACACACACACACGCACACACACACACACACGCACACACACACACACACACACACACACACACACGCACACACACACACACACACACACAC
>JAPQRP010000009.1:22333506-22347108 GCA_037367295.1 Apogon hyalosoma | reverse complement strand
ACCACTTTGCACCTTTCCTGAAAATTTCATGGAAATTGGTCCAGTAGTTTTTGCGTAAAGTTGCTGACAAACAAACAAAAAAATGCACAAATAGACAAAAAAAAAAACCAACCAAAAACAATACCCTCGCCTCCGAACAACAGCGCACAGCTATATAAAGAAAATACACATTTTATTTGTGCGGCGTTAGAAAATGTTTATAGAAAAGGCAAAATGTTACCGTTTTTACACCCTTTTTAGATTCAAAGGTTTAAGTTCTAAGTGCATGCAGAACATCACAGTTGAACTGTGTGCTTCTTTCTTCAACCTCGTCACGTTATTCACATTGTTTTGGAATTTTTTGGAGATGTCATCATATATAACTTCACATGAAGTTTTTAGAAAATAACCACTTTAATTAAAATAATCTCAGCTAAAATTCTAGCATCTCTCAGCTTTTCAGGCTTTTTAATTAAATGGAGGTCAGCAAATCTGAGAAACATTTTTCAGCAGGTTGTTATTGTAATTCCATAAAACTAAAGCACTCACTGGAATGTATCCCTGCAGTAAACTCCTGACTTTTTGTCCCTCGTGCGGGATAAATCTCTGAAGTATGCATCATACAGTTAAATCTAATTTAACAGCATCTCATTCTGTGTTTCCATTTACATCCACTTTGTGTATAAAGACCACATACAAAATTGCAAATTCATAAAAATCTCAAAATATCACAAAAAATGTTGTTTATGGAGGTGGAAAAGCTGGTATATTGATGAAAAGTAAATATTATGACTAAGTGTCTGAGCTCCAGATGTAGGCGCTAAAACTAGGCTCCGGTTTTTGGACAAAATAGACCGAATTTTTGGTCAGAGATGTCAATATGAATGGCAGTCAATAGAAAGAAACAAATATTTACACCTATGATGTTTGTCAGGTCAAGAAAGTCACAGTTCATTGTAAAAATAGTGAAGTAACATTGGGTTTTGTGTGAAATGGCTCAGTGGACAGTACGTCTCTTTACACAATACATGTCACCAACACAACTGTGAAGTGCATATTTCAACCTGTTCTTTGAGAGTGATGTGAAAATGTATTAAAAGAGGTGAAAATTACTACAAGTCTGGTCATGTTGAAGCTCTAGAGACATTGTCAGTGACAGAACAGATCGTGGAGAGATAGTTATGATAGTGTCACCTTCATGTCATTCGGGAGTGTTCTGTAAAATAATCTTTTAAACTGAAAGCTTCGTACCCCAATCAGCCATAATGTTATGACCGCTGACAGATGAAGTGGTGTCTGTCTTGGTGCCAGATACCATAGTACACCTTGCGGGGTCTAGGCCTCAGGTCAGAGTTGTTTTTGTCAACAAAAAAGGGATGTACACAGTATTAGAAGGGTGGTAATAGTGCTATATTCACACAGTCTGGGTTGAGATCTGCTTATCTTTTCTTAGACCACATTTGGTAGACTGTGCCCATTCCAGACCACTAGGAGACTTTCAGTTGTGGAGATGCTCTGACCCAGTCATCACCATTACAATATGGCCCAGTCAGTCACTCAGATCCTTATGCTCCTCATTTTGCTGCTTCCAACACATCAGCTTTGACCACCAAATGTTCACTTGTTTTCCAAATACATCCCACCCTCTGAAAGGGGCCATTGTTACAAAATGATCCACATTATTACGACTTCACCTGTCAGTCGTGGCTACTATCTGACATTAAAGACTACACACACCGTTTTTTTCTCCAAAGGTTTTTTTAATTGAATTTGTATATTGTAACAATTATAACTGTACAATTTAATGAACATAATATATTACAACATATTTATCTAACCCCACTCTAACAGAGTCCCAACCTTAATGCACCTCATACTCAAACCAAAATATATAAACTCACACATCCAAAATAAATACATAAATAATTGCTAAAATTGAAAGAAAGAAAGAAAGAAAGAAAATATCTTTATACAGGCTGCAACATTGTATAGAATTTGGCTGCATCGCCTCTTGTGACATATCGTATTTTCTCTAATGTCAGATAGTTCATAAGGTCTTTAATCCAGAGGTTGAATGTCAGGGGATTTCTATCTTTCCATTTAAGTAGAATGAACCGATGAGCTATTAAAGTTGTGAAGGCAGTGATGTTCTTAAAATTCTTGTTGGGGTGTGTATTCTGTGGAATTACTCCAAATATCGCTGTGAGTACATGACATTCTGTTGGAGTTTCAAAGATCTCTGAAAAGAAATGAAATATTGATTGCTAGAAATTGCTCAATCTGGTGCAGAGACAAAACATGTGTGACAGATTTCCTGGCTCCTGGTTACATCTGTCACATTTGGAGTCAACTTTAGTTTAGCTAGTTTTACTTCAAACCAGTACAGTCTGTGTACAACTTTGAACTTCATTACTGAGTGTTTTAGACAGATTGAGTGAATTTTTCCTAAGGATTCTTACCAGAGCTCTTCAGATATTCTATACCTAATTCCTCTTCTCGCTGCTTTTTCTGGATATCGAGAGAGTTCTCTGTATGATGGTTAAGCAAAGAATATACTCTTCCAAAGAGACTATACACACTTTTGTATCAATTTTTCTTTTCCCTTTACGAGTTTGTTTCTGCTTTATAATATTAATTATAAGGTACTAAATGGTTTTAGTAATTGAGATAAAATCAGAGATCTCCCAGTTACTGTGTAAAGGTCATGTTTGGTTGATTTTTCAACTTAGTTCCCTTTGAATCTCTTTCATGTAGAAGCTTTCATGTTGAAGGGTGAAGCACTTGAAGTAAAACTTCTTTACAGAAATAAGTTTTTGAAGCAGGAGCATGTTGCCCTAATGTGGAAACCTTATCAGTGTAAGCCCCCACCACAGTTTAACGTTGTCCATTAGCCACTAAATACGGCCTCACCAGGAGGCAAAGGATATGCAAAAGGTTGAAATAAATGTCTGATCTAGAAGTCTGTCTTCACACAGCCCATAGGCTTTAAACAACAAAACCGCTACTGATTCACAGACTTATGATTTTAATATGCTATGGCTCACTCTCACGTTGTCACAGTTGTAGAGTTTGGTTATTTTGCCTTCTGACGCAGTTCAACTGCAAAATAGGAAAGTGTCTACAACAAGACAGATGTTGTGTGGGTGTTTGGTCTCGCCTTTTGAGATTTCTTCCAACCATTATTCAGAATGCTCAGTGTACGTGTGTGTGTGTGTGTGTGTGTGTGCGTGTGTGTGTGTGTGTGTGTGTGTGTGTGTGTGCCCTGCAGGTCCTGGCCTTCTACAGCTTGTTTGAGCAATGTGAGCAGGCCGTAGACAGCAGTGAAAACTGGCTCAAAGTGCAGGCGCCTCCAGCCTCCGAACCAGAGCCGCTCAAAGTCCAGCTGGACCGATGCCGGGTAAGCGAAGCAATGCGTGTTCAGACTTTCTCCTCAGTGATCCATCATTATTCCTTGAGGCCCGTTTCTCTTATTCTCACCCCCTCCCATGTCTCAGTCAATATTTGATGTGTTTTACTATTATATCTTCCTGTTTTCTATATATACTGCATATATATCTTTTTTTTATCTACCTGTATATCTTTGTTTGTTTGACTTCTCTTTCCATGCATCTGTTTGTCACAGCATGTTAATGTAAGTATTTTTTTTTTGCTGTTCTATCATTCATTGCAACCCCCACTAAATGCTCTTTGAACACAGTGACACCAACAAAGAACAAACAACACAAAAACTCATTGTAACATTAGAGTGACTTGAGAGATCCATTATGAGAATATTTATACAGCAGTGTTGCGGTTCCTCCATAAGTATTTTTCATTTTGGACATTTGATCATGTTGGTTGTGAAACAGCCAGCAGTGTTTCCTTTTATGCTGGGTGTGTAACTAGCAACATCACATCTTAGAATAAAAGCTGTAGCTCCTGGACAGTGCAGTCCTTGAGAAGCATAAAAAGTATAGATAAACCTACAAAGCTGGATTCAAAAAGGAGTGACTCTAAAAGATCAGCCCAGGTGAGTTGGTGGATGTCGATGGTAGGAGGGTTAATATGTACTGAATCATCCCGAAGTGAAGACTTTGAAATGTCGTTCTCTGTTATCCCCAGTAACACATATGAAGTACACTCTACCCTAAAGCCGAGACTCACTTCTTATTTATAAATAATGTTGAAAAACGCAAGCATTTATTACCTCCACAGAATATATTTTCATAAACTGACAGTTGGCTCCTTGATTTGCCCCTGGGAAGGTTGTTTTAAAAGTTTCAGTAAATATTTTATTTTCTCTCAAGTCATTCCTGTTTAATATAGAAACTCAGAAAGTCGTAATGTGTCTCCTCCATTTGTGTTTGAGTGTGTAAGTGAAAATGTGTGGGTGAACTTGTGAGGCAAACCTTGTTTGTATGTATTTGCAGAGGAAGCTGAGGAGACAGGTCTTCGAGGAAAACTCATTTTAGTGCCTTCACTACTGAGCCATTTTAACATGCAGCATGTATGATCTTAACCCATAAAGACCCAGTGATCTTTGGTAACATTTCCCAAATAATTTTTTTCTATTTATTTAACCTTTCATAAGTGATTTATCAGAGATTATTATAATATTATTGTCTGTATTTTGCATTTTTCAGTGAAAATCACGTATTTTTTTAATATTTAATTCACTGATCATGTAAATGTTCATAAAGGCTCAGATTAAAGTTGAGGGTTTTTATATCAGAAACAGAGAAAATTGAAAAGAAAAAAAGGGACTTTTTCAACAAATATATCAATAACGGAGCAGAAACCAAATGTGTTCATCCACTGTCACTGACACTCCATGAGTTTTACTGGTGAGTCAGTGTTGCAGAAGATGACGTGGTGTCTCCATGGTAACTACGGAGCATCTGAACATCCAAATGGGTCATATCTGATGACCAATGAAAAGATGACAAACTGTATTTTACACCAGTTATTTACATGTATTGATAGGATTAGTGGATCAACAGTTATTTATCAGTTTAGATCAGTAGATGGTTTGATCACTGGCAGATGTTTGGATCTTTATGGGTTTACCTAAGAACTGATCTTTCCAGTTAGTTTTAGTTGTAGGAGGTATTTTGGTGGGTAGCAAATAGGCCTCAAAGTTGATTAAACCTTCAGTAATCTGAAATTAGTTTGGTGTATCTCAGCCAAGTTCAAACCTGAGTTTTATGACTACATGAAAAAAGGTGGAGTGGTTTTAGAGCATTATATTGAGTATGTTTTTTCTTAGTTTCTTATCCCCCCCCCCCCGCTACTATATCTTCATCAGACTAGTAAAATCCTGGATCAATAGTGTTTTTTTCTGCTTATAAGTTGTTTGGAGGTGATGTAACAATGCAAACTGGAGATATTGTTGAGATGTGTAATTTTCTCCACATAAAACAGTATCAAATGTCTCTAGTTTGACTCGTTTCGGATCGTTCTAGTCAGTAATTTCCCAAAACCCCTGGGAGGTTTTTATCAAGTAACAATAGTTGCATTACTGAGGGAGAAATTGCAAGAAATTAAACCCAAGAATAATGGCTTGGGAGCCTTTCTTTTATCTTTATTTTGTACATTTCAATTGTGTGTATACAATTGTAATTTAATGCTCAGATTTATTAGTGATAATTTACTTTAATCGCCGTAGTGGTGGGTTTTAGAGGTCCTTTGATATATTGTTATATTGTTACATACACGTAGTTTTAAGAATGTATTCGCAATATGTCCGACTTAGAATTTAAAAAAACGGGGCATTCTTTGCAACTCAAATTTACAGCCCGATTATCAACTTAGCAGACTCATGAATAAATAATGTTCTCTTTAACAGTTCTGTAACCCTTGAATTATTATGATTATTAGTATTGTTGTTGTTGTTGTTATTATCATTATTATTATTATTATTATTAGTAGTAGTAGTAGTAGTAGTAGTAGTAGTAGTAGTTGCTTTTGTGCCTTATTAACAGAGAAACAGCAACTCTTCATTACATAAGGGAATCATGTCGAACATATGATATGATTTTATGGTAGTAGTTTCCTCTGTGAGATCGTCTAAACTGACATAGTCCACCACTGTCCTGTATCTTACCTATTCTACTTCTTACTTCTTGCACTCCGCCTGAATTTTGCACATCAGTAGAATCACGTTGCTGCAAACGGCCTATTAGAATTGCCACCAGCTCCTCTTGAATAGATGGAGAATTTTTTGACCCTCCCATTTTTCATGTTTTTTGCTGTTTCATCAACCATAGAAATGCAACTGTAGCAAGAACTTCCCTATCACTGTCCTCATTCATATTTTAAGATGCTGCAAATTATCGCCAGCTACAAAAAAAGTCATGTAGTTGGAAGGGAAGTAGAGAGCTGGCGGTGAAAACAGGCCATCTACTCTTTATGAACTAGTACTGTATGATGGAGCGGCACATTGCACATAGTTTTCAGCTTGTCCTCTCTGAACAGGATTTAAGGGTCTGGATGTAAGTAAATTATATTCAGCTTTGCAACTCATTATTTTAATCACAATCACCCACCTTTTCAGGCTATTACTGTTTATACTTTATCTACAGTTGAGCTTCTACTAACATTTAATTTTGTCCTTACACTTCAACTTTAGGGAATAGAATAGAATAGAATAGAATAGAATAGAATAGAATAGAATAGAATAGAATAGAACTGCAGGTGGTCTCTATCAGTGACAGTGCACTTACATCTAAATAAAAATCACAGTCAGATACAGACATATACAGTATTAAAAAAAATCCAAAATATAAAATAGTGTGCAGTTGAAATATGTGCAAATTAGAGATGTACTGTATGAAAGGGTAGAATTTTAAAAATATAAAAGTAGTATGAAAATGTGTAAGCAATGTAAAAATACATGTGCCTGACATGAGCCACGTGTTCCATGATTGGTTATTGCACATTACAGTGAGGTATGGTGTGTGTTTACAGTCCGCAGGGCCCAGGGGATGAAGCTTTTGTGGTTAAGTGAGCCAGGTTTAAGGCTGTCTGTGTGTGTGTGTGTGTGTGTGTGTGTGTGTGTGTGTGTGTGTGTGCGCGCGTGTGTGTGTGTGTGTGTGTGTGTGCGTGTGTGTGTGTGTGTATAAATGTTTATTAAGACACTTTCCATAAAACATACTTTTTGAGTTAAACTGGATTTCTTTCAAACACTCCTGGTATGGTTGACCAATTTTATGCATAAAATAATACTGTTCAAGCAAACTTAAAGTCATGTCAATAAATGTCTAACAGACTAATATTAGACTTGTAATGGAACCTACTGCATTAACACTATGGAGTTAAAACATTCTTGTATGACCACATGTTATGTAAGTGGAGCAAAAAGACCTCAGTCTCATAACTTAATGCAGCTGATCTGATCTCTCAGATTTTTCTTGCTTTCTCTGTTCATTTTGATGTTCTGGAGGAATAATGGCACAGCTATATCTTGCTTTTTGCTGAGCTGGTCCAATTTCTTGCTTGGCTTCCTATTCATTAACAGTATGAACTGTATTTAAACATTTCTGTAAAATATAACTGATTAAGCACATGACAAATGGAGTGGAACTTTGAAAATGAAAACACAATAGTTTTCAACAGTTTTTATCATACTATCCATGTGGGACACTGTTTTTTTTGTTTTTTTTTTTTTTTATCGAAACCTCCTCTGCAGCAGATGCATTGTGGTTGACTGACACCGGGATACTCCAAGCCTCTTTACCTTGGTCATCTGACTCCCTTTTCCCCTCTTGATGTTGACAGGAGGAAGTGGCCCGCCTGGCTTCCCTGCAGCCCCAGGTGGACCTGCTGGAGAAGAGGCTAAAGGAGCTGAAGGAGGAAAAAGAAACGGAGGAGGACCCGTCCTTCCTGGATGCCGACATCAACGCTTTCAAAGAGCATTATGAGCAAGTCCTGGAGGATCTGAGGGCCAGAGAGAGGCAGCTACAGCTCGGTGAGACCAGTGGGATGCTGAATCACAGCAAAATCACTAACACTTTAATCCTAATCCAAGTGACTCATTTAGTGCAGAACACCTTGTGAGATGTGTTATTTTAGCCTAAAACATGTGTCTGGATGTCACAGATTGGTGGTCGGTGCTCATAACCTCTTTATCTTCAAGTAGAAAATATGACATTTATAGCTGCATGTAAGGGCTTTCCAGTGGTGTAGTGGTCCCTGGAGAAGTGGGTATACTCTCAATTCTTTAAGTAGTCCAGAAAAAAACGCTGCTTTAGAAACAGTGACATGTAAGACTACTCTATTTAATTTACCCAAAAATCCATCAGTAGTATTTACTCACTATTACAGCATTATCATGGCTTAATCAGGAGCAGTTTTTAGGTATTCGTGGTCACAAAAGCAGCTGCATGAATGTCAGATGTATTCAACATGAGGCCAACATAGGACTACATTAGCCTTTCATAATGCTAGCCTACTCGTATAGTTTAACTATTGGTGACAAAATTTGTTCTCCTCTAAAAGTGCAGTCAAATTGCTAGTAGTTTAAAACAGTGACGCATTTGGAAACCACCTTAAAACTTACCTCAGAATTATGTGTTCCATGAAAGTATGTTTTCTCGATATGTGTCACTCACTTGAAAGACGTTTATTCTGTCTTTCTCTTTTGCACTTCCAACAATCGCGCATCTTTCAACAAGATGTGCAGTGGCCTGACAATCAGCTGGGTTGGCACTGGTACCTGAGGTGTCCAATCAGGTTCCGGAGGTGTCTTGCACTAGTTAGCAATATGTTTCTCAGCATCACCCGCCCTACTCTGCCTCTGATTGACTTATGAGTCTTCACGCCTAAAATTAACCAATCTAATCAGTGAAGGCAACCAGTACTAGCCAATTAGAGGCAGAGTTGGGCGGGTCATGGCTTCACCATCCTAAGGGACAAAATGGGCAGTTTGGCTCACAGATACTACTGAATGGTGGGGATTTATAAGTGGGTATACACAATGCTGACTGAAAAATAAATAGGTATACGCCGTATACCCTGGACTACACCTCTGGGGCTTTCTGGCACTTTTTTACATGCGTACCTTTGGTCCATTAGCTTTGCTTTCACAGTGGGCAGTATATAAAATATGTACCATGGCATGTCACTTTATAGATGGAGTGATTTTAGGATTGCATTGCACGACTTCCTATAGTTGCTCCGAAGGTGTGAACCATGCAAAAATAATTTTCATGTTCATTGTGACCCAGATAAAGTACATATCTTTACCCTGAACCAAAGTCCAGCTGTGTAGCACAGAAAATGTAATCAAACTGAAAAATCTGAAAGGCTGGTCCAAATGAAGGTATGAAAGTGTCCTAAGTCTTCTGTCCACCACATAAAAACACAGATGTATTGAATTTTCTAGGCAGTTAACCAGCTCTTTGGATCTTTGAATGGTAAATGACAGCAAATTTATAAATCTAACAGATGTGGAAAAAATAAGTTGTAGTCATGACCTATTAAAAGTTCCCTGGATAATCTCCAAAATAATTTTATAACCCAAGAGTGTTTTGTACACTGTCATGCAGCAACATTCAAGTGTAATTTCACCCCCACTTGGAGCCTAACTAAACCCACTGCAATGTTTGGAGGAGTGCTAAAAAGTTGACAAGGGACTGAGAGGGGGAGACGTGGGAGTGTGAGACAGGAGTTAGTCACTGATATCCCCAGGGCAGAGAAAAATTGAGAGCAACACCGAATCACAAGGCACTGATGCCAAGACATATGAGGGACTGAAAGGCTTGGTTTTCCTTCATGTACTGACTAAAATTCTTTTTAACCACCTACAAAAACTGGTATAACTGATTAATACAATCACAATATTTTCGCTTCTCTACACTAACATGCTTTTATTAATCCACGATTTTACCTTGCTGTACAGGCATTACTTAAGAGTCTTAATATGTGTGTTGAGATCAAACTGACAGCCAAATAGGATGATCAAGCCAGCGACTCTGTGAGGTAAATTTGTGGCTTGAAGAAAGCGATATCACTTCTTCAGGAACCTCTGATGGGAAGTGAGTATGTTTTATATTTAACTCTATGGAGGAGACACAGAGGCAAAGGTTTAGGAGGATTCATAAAAGGAAGTGGTGTATTAAGACTTTTAGTAAACATTAACAGCATTGATGGATGTAATCACAATAGAGTCATATAATATTTTAGTATGTAATACATCTTTACAATTGTTTTATAATTAATTGTCTTAGAGAAACAAATAAGGGAATCTCTAGAGAAATAAGAGAACTTAAGATGCAGGAAACATTCTTATTCTTCCAAATCTGCTCTTACCCAGGTGTGCTATAATAAATGATGAATCCATTTATCATAAATTGGAGATGCATGGCTGATTGTTTATTAGCATAGGTAATGCTCTGTGAACACAATATAAGAGCAGGTGTGGAAAAACTTTGGCTCGTACCCAAGAATTGGAGAGATGCCACCAAAAAAGAATGAAATTAAACAAAAATGTTGTGACATGGAAACGGAAGAAACAGCCACCAAGCCAAGCATTCAAGTGGAGGTCTCATAAGGGGATGGATTTATTTATTTATTAACCTTTATTTAACCAGGAAAAATCCCACTGAGATTAACAACCTGTTTTACAAGGGAGTCCTGGCCAAGATAGGCAGCAGCAAATACAGCCCACAGTTACAAGATTACACAGTTAAAACACACACAACAGACACATTTCTAAGCAGATTAAGAAAAACAAGTGCAAGTTAGTCTGCCTCAAGAACTCTCAGTTTGGATTTAAAAGCACTCAAAGAAATTAACTCAGTTTCCAGTCTTTCTGTAGCTGATTCCATGTAGAAGGTGCAGCGTAAACAATAACCCTTTGACCCAGTTCTGTACAGGCAAATGTAACAGAAAGCAATGTATGATCATTTGTACGGAGAGAATAAATATCAGAATTTCTCTTCACAATTAATGTACAAATGTAGACTGGCAAGAGGCCAAGTATTGCCTTATATATAAGCATGTACCAATACCTGATCCTTCTCATGACTGGACCAGGACATCCTACCGGAGAATACACCTCGCAGAGGTGAGTCGACGCTTTACAGTTGGTAATAAACCTCAGAGAAGCGTCATGGTAAACAATATCAACCATCAGAAGACATTGAGCAGAGGCATTCATGTATAAAACATTTCCATAATCCGACACAGATATATTGTAGCAACAAGACACTTTTTTGCATTAAAAGAAAAACAGAACTTGTTTCGAAAATAAAAAAAAAACAACTTAGCTTTAGCCTCAGTTTCTTCACAAGGTTTTCCACATGTGGCTTGAAAGTGGGGGTGTCATCAATGAATACACTCAGGTATTTATCCACCTCTGTTTTATTTCCCTCCAGAGAGGTCACTAAGGAGATTGTTTCCTCAAAAAGAACAAACAAAACCAGTCCCTGACATGTGCTATGACACACAATATCATGCAAGCATTTTAGACTTAGTACTTATTACTTCCTATACTATGATTTTTAATAATAATAATAATAATAATGATAATAATAATAATTATTATTATTATTATTATTATTATTATTATTATTATAACTCTAATACATGTAACCATCTAACATATTGTACAATATTAATGTTTTTCTTATTCATTAATAATTTAAAGATAAAATGTTTATTTTGTTTGAACAAAAATAAGTAGAAATCTGTGTGTATTTCTCTTTCTATTTGAGGAAGTGTTGGTTCCATTTTTTATGTGTTTCGTCACTGAATACTGAACTGTCCCAGTTTCTCAAAACCTTAGATATGAGTTTGTCTTTTTTTTTTGCAAACTTACCCAGGCCTATGCAGGATTTTGGTTTTAGCTCTTTGGAGAATATCAGTGCTCAGTTTCTCACTGTTAAAAGTCAGCCGTGACAGCCTGCTATAGCCCACACGCTGTATCAGACAGATTTGGAGTGACAAATGTCTCACCCACAACAACCATAAGGATATGCAGCACAGATACAGTTTTGGTTATTTAAAAAGCAAAACGAATGCCTTGAGATCATGTAAACACATTGGTAACCGACAGCAAAGTGTGGGTTAGACACAGGGATGAATAACTCCACTGTTTCCATATGATGTGCTCACGGATTACCACCACAAAGATTGTTTGTGTATGTAGGTGGGTGGGTGCGTGCGTGTGTGCGTGTGTGTGTGCGTGCGTGTGTGTGCGTGTGTGTGTGTGTGCGTGCGCGTGCACGTGTGTGTGTGTGTGTGTGTGTGTGTGTGTGTGTGTGTGTGTAATAAGGGGTGGTTTGTTAAGTCAGTTTGCCAGAAAATATCCTGGTACTGTACTGTGCAGTCATTATTATTTTATTTACCTGGCTGAAAAACAAGTCAAAGTTGAAGAAAACACCATTAATTATTAGACATGCACTGGGTATGACCAGGTCTTTTCAGAATTAGACAAAAGCAGTGATTGCATGGTGGGTGCACAGTGTGACTGGCATTGAACTGGATAGACTGACTTTAGTAAACTGAACACCTTGTTTACATGGCTTTGAGTCTATTTCCAAAGGTTTCATTTTGGCTTGAACTTTTATCCTCCTTATAAAATATAAATATTACACACAAAATTGGCTTTGGGACTTGCTCTTATTGATGCCAATGCCACTATTGGTTCTTCTTATCCATTTAATCATTAATGGAGCCCCTAATTGATGGCTGATCAGTTTACAGTGTGGGGAAAAAGTAAGCCAACACAGTTTTTCATTGTCAATTAAACTGTTGTATCTTTTTTTTTTTTTTTAGAATAGAATAGAATAGAATAGTCTGTATTGTCATTGTGCTACTCCAGTCAACGCAACAATAGTAACAAAACATCAGTACTACAGAAATAAGAATAGAGCAAATGTAAAAATACAAAAACTAAAAAGAAGATAAGAAAATAGAATATATAATTTTAAAATTTTAACATAAGAAGAGAGCTAAGTAGAATAAAAGATAAAAATGGACAAAATATGAATAGACGCAAATTTATACTATTAACAGTATGTGACATTATGTAAATCAATGAATGATATTAACAATATTAACATTATATATTGCCCATGAAAACAGTATGTATATCTATGAACCAAGTCTATATAGGAATAGTTGAAGTCAAAAAGTCATTCAGCTTTATTGGCACTTCTTTAGCTCTGCAGCTAACGTTAGCAGCTTGGTGTCAGCGGCTGCTAAGCTGAGACTGCTGGTCTCTGTACACACAACCGGCATTGTCATTGTGACCCGTATGTCTGGGAAGCCAGGGGAGAATGTACAGATAGAAATGTGATGCTCGGTTTGCAGCCACTAGCACCATGCCGCTAATATTAGTTCATAAACAAATGGTAATGCCCCAGTGTTCTACTGAATGTCTTAGGAACTCATTTGTTCTTGCTGTTGTGCGTTTTCATAATGAGAACTTTATTTGAAATTACTCTTGGGCTGTTACACTGATGTTACAGGGGTCTGAGTCCATAATGATGTGGTTTTTTTGTATTGTGATGAGTGTTATGAGTCCATGGCATTTGAATTTACCCATTTGGAGATTAATAAAACGATCTGTCTATCTTAGCCGCACAGCAGAAGAGCTAACAGGCTAACAAACATCAACAACTCCCACCTGTCACTGTGTCC
>JAPQRP010000009.1:22314237-22326005 GCA_037367295.1 Apogon hyalosoma | reverse complement strand
ATAGATCTTGAAAATCTTATTTCAAGAAATCTTACCAAGATAATTTTCACTTGTTCCATTGGCAGATTTTTTTTTTTGCTTAATTAAATTATTTTTTTTTGCTTAATTCAAGGAAAAAAAAAATCTGCCAATGGAATATCTTTCTTATATCTCTTCTCTATATCTCTTCTTATATCTCACTGAAAAGTTACTCTTTAGGTGATTGTGTCTTGTTTTAAGTGCGATGAAATATTTTGACTAGAAATGAGAAAAATACACTTGGTAAGATTTTGATTTTTTCCAGTGTGGCTGCATATTTGACACCTGTTCTCTAGTTAACTCAACTCACTTTCATTCCCTGCCGTCTTTTACTTATATTTTATATCATGAGTATGTGACGTCTTTAAAACGATTGTTCCTATGGTTTGTTTGTCAGGAGGAGCTCAAGATCACCAACCTTGTCTACTCAGTGTTCAAAGAAGAAGGGATGAGAAACAGAGCGCTAGAACTCAAGCTCAAACTTGAAAATGTGTTGGAATACAAGGTCAGAAAATCCAACTCTCACACAGTAATGTTGAAGGAATTTATGACTGCCAGTTTCAGATGGTATTTATTTCACAGTCACTCTCAGCAGTTTTCGAGGGCAGCATCTTCTTTTTTGCTCAGGCGTGTTTTGCAAGAGCTGACCTGTGTGGCACGCTGATGTTACTTGGCTTTGGATCATTCCCGGTATATGCTGCTGTGTATCCTCTGCATGATCATATAGATATATATTTTCTCTGACAGGATGAAGTCAGGGAAGAGGTGAAGAAATGTGAAGAAGCAGTAGAAGAGTTTCAGAGCACATATAATGCAATTGTAGCCAAAGACAAAGTAAGGCTTACTTACATTTGGTATTTTTGTTGTAATTGCCTGTGTACATAAACATAATATTGTCCTTGTTTCCTAAGGATCTTGACAAAAACTTCAAGAGGGAGTTCTGCGATGTACCGCGTCATGTCCAGGAACTGCTCTATAAGCTCTTTAAGCGTAGACCCAGGTTTGTGTCGATACATACAGCAGTTGAACCTAATCTTAGATTCTACACAACAGTGCTTAGTGAAAGCTATAGTGCTGATAAGAGAAATTTGACCCTCAGGGTTCAAAAGACCAAGACCCAGGCCGACAACACCCCCAACCCTTTTGCAGAGCAGCGTCTGTGTGCTTCACTGGCCCCAGATGGACTCGCCAAAATGATGAAAGCAATGGAGGAGATGGATGACCCGCAGAATATCCCAGAGGGCTTGAATGCGTTCATCTGGGAGAGGTTTTGTCGTTATCGTAGAACCAAGATAGAGAGTGAGCACCAGGTATTTTAACATGAGCAACAAAATGGGAAAATAAGTTGATTTACATGGGTCAGTAAAAAAAGAGACATAATAAATGTACTGTTGGACATAGTCCGATAATCTCCATATATTTATTCTACAGCCATTAGGTATTAAATTTCATTTCATGTGGCATACAAATTTCTTTGAAATCACACTTGTCTTTTAAAATTTCTATGTCTTCATTTTAAATTTTTTTAATAATTTTTTTTTTGTTAGAATTTACAGTTAAACATCTGTTAAGTACATTTGCAAAGGTGGCCATGGCTTGATAGATGATCTATGAGGTCATATTCACAGAACAGAAATGTAAATACATTATTTGTAAATATTTCATATTACTACACAATAAGGACAAAAGTATTCAAGTGTGTCATTGGGAGTAAGCCTTAATTTTATTCAATGTTGATTTTTAAAAAAAAAATCATTATGATTGTTTTAAATATCCTATCACTAAATTATTAAAATATTTGTTGTGTTCTGACCATAAATAACCATTTTAAGCCACATATAACCATCTTGTTTCTGCAACTTTCCCTCTGGAAGAAAAATCAGCTTTTAAACTTAAAAATACTGATTTGATATTTATCATGACAGTTATTGACAACTGACATTAACATTTTTATCACAATTTTTCCAATCAGCTGGAGTGTGAATCCTACAACATGGGTAACAATATTCTTGTCCGTGTGTATAGAAACATTAAGAATGTGAATACATATCATTGGCCGTACCACATTTTTTCAAGCCACAAATTACGTACGTGAAGAATTTAAAACCACAAATTTTTACATGTTATTATGAATGTATGTGAACACAACATTCTTACTGTTTGAACAACTGCAATATTTTCCATGTTTTTGTATTTTAAAATTGAAATCCTTATACAATCCTTGTACATATAAATACATATACATATATTTTACTTAAGCCAAAGGTCTGTAATTTTACTTTAAATTAATATATAGTTTGTCTAAGACCAGCAGACAGGCAGTTATGTTCAGTACATACAAAATACAATCTCACCAGACACGTGATTGATGCCTTGGCTTCTGACAGTTCTACTGGATTTATAAACTGTGAGCATGTCAAATCCTTGCTGTCAAGTCATGCTATTGAAAGCTTAAACTGTGTCATACAAAACCCAGAGCAGCACTGCCAGTTCAAGTGCCATATAAGTGGACCACTAAAATATCTGATGGCCTAAAATAAGCGTGATGGCATTTGATAATACAGATATAAAATAAGCATGCAAACATACTTGTTCTGTTTACGACTTTACACGTCTAACAGAGTTATCACCAAGTCTTCCATAAATTTAGTACAATTTCTACAGTTCTTTTTTTTCTTTTACAATGCGTTTTTGTGTTTCTTCAATGTGGCATATTACACAGGTGTACAATTTTTTTTTAAGAAATTATCTTCCTCAGAGATGAAAGGGGCTAAATCCTACATACTAAATAAAATGAACTGGAAAACAAACAACAAAAGTGCTGGTTAGCTGATATTTTCAATATATGATAAAGTGTTATTACACGTATATAATGGTTTATGTATATTTATACAACAGATTTATAACTCTTCCACTAAAAAGAACCTGAACAGTGACTGTATTATAATGTGCAGACAGTGTTTTGAAATAGATCTGGCAGCTCTGAGACAAACATTCCTTTTGAGTAAAACCCATTTTCTCATTATCAGAAACTTCAGCCAACCAGCATTTTTTACTTCATTTTTCTTTATTATTGGTTAAGTTTCACTACTTTTATTCTGGAGGGTTTTTTTACTCGTAGACCAGTGTTATTGGACAGCACAGATACTATATTGTTAGGATAGTAATGCATTTGTACAGACCCTTTCATTGATTTGTTGTTTATTATTTTTCAAACCAAATCATCTACAGGTAAAAATGAAAACACATGTTTTTACTGAGATGCAGTTAGTCCTGCAGAAGATGACAGAAGAAAACATGGCTGCTCAAGAGGAATTTAAAAATATCTCTGATGAGCTTGAAAGGTATGTTAAAAAATTTAGGCTATTATCAGGCCAAACACAAAATTAAAGCGAAGACTGAAAAAAAACATAAAGGTACACTGTTTTTCTAGACTCCACAGAGAGAAGAACCGTTTCCTGTCGGACATTATGGTCCAGGTCCTCCCTAAACAGGGCCAGGTGGAGGCTTCTGTCACAGGCCTGACGCTGGACTACTCTGACTCTGTACTGGTCAACAGAACTGTGGTGGATGACCTCAAGAAAACAATCAGGGTCAGCCAAGTGTCAGAAAACACAGGCAACACTTATACATGAAAATGAGGATTATTATGTAGGCACTAGAAACACACAAGATACGTACTTGGGGAAATGAGAATAATGGGACACGTCAACAGAACACAAATAACAGTAAGTTAACGCTTTAAATGCCAAAGTTGCACTATTGCGATAAGCAACATAACTGAATCAAATAGACCATAGATACAGAAAGAACTGCCAAGTCTTGTTACCACTTCCTACCAGTGAATGGCAAACATGTGCCCCTTCATCCTAACACCATTTCAGGACATGTTTCTATTAAAACTGAAGAAGAAAATCCAGTTTGAAAGGTGTGGTCCCAAGCTGGTCTGGTAAGTAAGTAAAGTTTATTTAGTTTTAGTTTTGAAAGATAAGGACAGATTTGGCTACTCTGCTGCTTGGCTAAAAAGCTACTAAAACTTACTGCATTAACTTTCTAACAATGTTTAAGTTCCTTTATTTCAAGGATAAGATGACAAACCCCCCCCCCCCCAAAAAAAAAAAAAAAAAAAACCACAAAGAAAAATTCCATGTAAATATGTTCAAAGTTAAATTTTACTTAAAGTTGACAGAATCCATAATGGCCGCAACTCTGTGATGTCACAGTATGCAAATTGGATGAGTAAATTTACTCCTATCATAAACTTTCGTCATACCCCATAGTTTTCTCATTTACAGTATGCCTTTATTTCCCACCTATCCAAGCTATAGCTTTTAGAAATCTTGATTAAAAAAAAAACAAAAAACTCCAGTGCCTAAAGGGCTAATATTTTGGTTGTGAAACATGTTCAACTAATGCACATGTGAATCTCTGTGTGTATTTGTCTGTTTTACTAGACACTTGGAGATGAGAAAATAAAGCTGATGGTGAAGTGCAAAGACATTCGTAAATTCACCATCCAGCAGGAGTGGCAAGACAAGAAGTTAAATATGCAGATCGAGGACCTCGTCAACAAGGCGAGGGACATAAAGACATTTCAGATCTCTGAGGAGCAACGGGAGGTGAGAGTAATCAGAGTCACAATCCAGGCTGCCTCTATCATTTATCATAATATTTACTCTCTAGGCAATTCTTACTGACTCAGGGAATGAGATCTAACTGATCATATCTAAGCTCTAGTCATGAGCTTTAACCACACATTTTATTTAAAATAAAGTTTGCATTTAATGTTAGCATTTTCCCTGTGTCCTTTAACATAGTCTAAAAGCCTAGTATGTGTTTGAAATGTTTGAAATCTGTGAGGTGTGTGAGACGTTAACACTTGTAGTTTTTTGGCCAGACCTCAGTCAGTGATATCAAGGCAGGTATTTTGGTTTTGGCAGCATATGTTTTACAGGCAGAAAATTGTTACCATAAGCACAGATGGATGACACACACCCTATTCATTCTGGCTCCCCACCCTGTATTTTACTTCTTTTTTTTTTTTTACCAGCTAAAAATCTGTAGCCAGGTAGGAGGAGACAGGTTAAACACTGCGGTTATATAACTGGGACTTATACAATAATTAATTAATTTGATTTACTCCTGTAAAGGCCTGTTGAGCAACATTAAGGGGGAGTCACATGGATCCAATTGCTGAAATGCAGTGTAATATTCAGTATTTTCAGTGTATAATTAAACAAAAATGAGAATTATTGTGTTTTTGTTATCTTAGACAAAATGTACAAAGAGAAATGTGACCCCCTCTACAAAGACAGAGGTCACATATCTCCCCCCCTTTGGAAAGGGGGGTCATGTTTCCCAGACAACACGTCTCCACAGTAGCTCCAACTGAATATCCTCTTTTATTTTTGTTGTATGGTGTGGGGCATCTAGAGTCACGAATGTGGAACACAGTTCAGCACATTAACTAAAAAGTCCAGAAGGCAAAAAACAAACAAGGGTCTTCTCTACAATTCTAAACCATTTTGGGTATCATTGGGTTAACACTAACACTAAATTCATGTAAAATGAATGTGAAGGGCGTCAAACTAAACTGGACTCAGGGAAAATGGTAGGATACAAGTTGCACCCAAGTCACCTTAAAACCAGAAGGAAACCCTGCAAAAAGTTTTTACAGCCACAATAGATGTAGAAATTGGTTCAGTTGGTTGCAAACAACTTCAGTGTCATTAATACCACACACTGAATCTTTGAGGTGAGCTATATTTATCTGATAATTCAAAGTTAAAGGAAATATACATGAAAGCTTATTTACTTCAAAACCTTCATGGCTTCAGATACAATCTGAGGAATAAACAGACAATTCAGCCTTAATCTGACAAGAAGTAGTTTTGGCAAATTGTGAAGGCAACAGACAAAGAGAGTTTATATCTGAACCTTAAAAAAAAAAAGGTAAATTAATATCAAATGAGTCATGGATCATCCAGCTTTCAAAAATAATGAACATGGCACGCACACTGTTCCGAGCATGAGCACCAGTTTCATCTGGCAATAGATTCAGGTAATCACTGAGGTGTGGCACGTACCTTCCTGTCATTGTGTAGGGATTAAAATAAAAACAAATCCATCCTAAATTATCCTTGATTTTTAAATATAAATTTCTCGGTCTAGCTGCATTCTCATCTTTTCACAATACAGGATTAGCTGACAATAATGATGTAAATTAGATAAGATGGACTCTAACCATCAGCTTTTCATTTCACTGTTAGACAGTTCACTCCATCAAATCCTCATAGGAATGTACCAAAGCTAAGTACCTGTTAAGGCTTGTTTAGACAATTTATGCTGCTTCTAATTTATCCATTACATGGAGATTTGTCTCTGTTTACATGCCCTTCTTCCTCTTTTTACAGTATCTCAACAAGAAAGACAAAGACAGTCAAGTGTCCATGAAAGTTGTCGCTTTGGAGAACGTTATAGCCATGCAAGAAAAGGTACCAGAAGAGCCATCATTAAATCTAATCCGTTCTGTTTTGTGTATTTGACCCTACTCGACTGTTATGTCTACCACGCTGTACTTTCAGAGTCATCTAAAGCGAGTGGAGCACCGCAAGAGGAGGATTAAAGAGTTGAAACGGCGGGCACAGAAAAGTGAAAATACAGCAGTTTCAGATGAGAGGCTCAGTGAGATGCATGCAGCTGTGTCTGAGAAGATGCACATTTATGAAGCAATAGGTGAGGGAGATTTTGACTAACAGTGGTAGTGACATTTTGACTGTAAAAAGTGATTTGATTAAGTCAAGATGTTCAAGGACAAAGCATTTACTGTGGCTTGTCTTTGGTTGGCATACAGCTGTGGAAGAAAAACAGGCAGCAAAAAGAGAACAACGCTACCAGGAAATTGTCCAAAGGAAGAGGCTGGAGGACTTGGCCAGGGCGCAGGCACAGGAGCTGGCTTTCCTTTGGGCCGAGGTTGAACGGCTGAGGATGAAGAACTTCCCTGCGCTTAATCTGCTGAAACACAACTAACCAACACCTCCTCTTCAACAGTTTTATTCACATTTTTCTTAACAAATAAACATCTACATAGAAATAGAACAATTATAACTTAAACAAAAACAGCAGCAACAAATAAAACAATATCTTTTTAACACTTTACATCTGTGATGGGCTTTTGACTTAATTCATCTACTATTTCTGGCTACTGACAGTACAGTCCTGTATATGTGTGTGTGTGTGTGTGTGTGTTTGAAGGCATATTTAGGTAGTGAAATCCTCCTCTGAGCGGTCAAAGTGCAGGATACCGTCATCTAGACCAAAGAGGTCAATGAGCTCAGACAAGCTGGCCTTTCTTCCCTCTATGGGGACTTGAGACTGCAGCTCATACAGTGCAGACTGAGCACAGCCTCGCCACTTGTTGATCAAGGTCTGCAGCTGTGTCAGATCATTCTAAGGAGAGAGACACAAGGATGGTTAACCAGAATAAATCCCCTTACAGGCTATTTAGACATTTGAAAGCAGCCCATACCTTGCTTCTGTACATTTTAACCATCTTTAGTCTGCGAAGAGTCTCCATCTTGTCTTTAACTTTCCTCCTAAGTTGGTCTCGTTGTGTCCAGTCTAGTAAGGGAGGGTGATTTGGATCAGTACTAGGTCCAGGTCTCATTACGTTTCTGTTCACGTCAACACTGTGTACGATCACTGGTGGGTTATCAACAGTCTCCGTCTTGGTATGTGCTGAAACCTGTCCTTCATCCTCCTCTTTGTCCACACAGAGACGTTTGGCCACAGACAGAGGTGATGTGAAGGAGCGTCTTGACCTCTTTAACCTCTCCTTCAGTGAGGCGCTGAGCTTCTGATAAGACTAAGGAGAAAAAAGCAAATGGCAAAGTACAAAGTTGAGATCAGCGGTGTCATACTCATTTTACTTATGGGGCCAAGTAGATTCTGGTATGATCTCAAGCGGGCTGAACCAGTAGAATAATAGCATAATAACTTATAAATAATGTATTGCTTTAGTGCAAAAAAAGTAAAATGAAATTATGAAAATGTTTAAATTTACAAACTATCATTTCACAAAGAAATCTGTATAACCTGAAAAACCACAAACAACCTGAAATTTCTTGAGAAAAGTAAGTGAATCTTAACGATATTATGCTGTAGCTTATCATTTATACATGTGCATTACAGATCAACATTTAGTAACAAGCATAATATTGTTAAAATTTTTTAACTAAAATGCATTTGACATCCTTGACTGTTAATACTGTATCTTCAGTGTAATTTTGGCACTTGGTAAATTCATTCGGCGAGCTGTATGTTTGACAGCCCTGGTTTAGGAGGACATGCAGTATTATGCATTAAATAAAAACACTTGGGCCTGTTGTTAAATCTAGATTAACCCACAAATACCCAGTGTGACTTTTGTAGCAGTTGCCAAATGATTTTTTTTCTCTATTTTTAACCTTTCTTAAGTGATTTATCACAATTAACTCTAATATTATGCCCTGCACTTGACATTTCTATGTGAAAATCAGGTATTTTCTTATATTTAATGTATTGATTATGTTGATTTTCATTAAAGCTCAGATTAAAGTTCAGGGTTATTATATCCAAAACAGAGAAAACTAAAGAAAAATATTTTTTTTCAGCAAAATATATCATTAAATGAGCATAAAATCAGTGTTGTAGAAGATGAGTGTTTCCATGGTAACTACGGAGCCTCTGAATGTCCAAATGAGTCATATCTGATGACCATGAAAAGATGACAAACTGCATTTTACACCAATTATTTACATGTATTGATAGAATACGTGGATCAACAAGTATTAAACATTTTATATCTATGAATGCTTTTGGTCTGTATGGGTTAAAAGTCACAGTTGCTTTACAGTCTTTACTCCACATTACCTTTCCGTGTCTGGATTCACAGGGGCTCGACTCTGTTGACGCTGAATGAGCGGGTGTAGAATAAACAGACTTTGATTTGTCTGCTTTAGGAGTTACCTCCATCTGTAAACCTTACTTTACATTTATGTACATGAACTAAGGCTACTGCTTTAGCACTAACAGCCAGCTACTTCACGGAGATCGACAAACTACTAAAACAGAAATGACCCAATAAATCGTACTGATGACTGATTTTCCTAATATCGTACGGAAGATTTAAACATGCAAAGTCGTTAAACACCACTCGAAATGCGGTGCATATCTGTGTAAAAATGTCAGTGCCTTCTTGTTTCCGTATTTTGTTGCTCAAGAAAGCCTCCAAAGTAAATGATTGGACAGCTCTTGATGACGTCATTAACGTAGAGGCTCATGGGAGGTGTAGTTTTTAGAGTCGTTCAAGCACACAGGCTGTCCAATAACATCATTAGGTAGACAGACCGGAAAAAAATGCACCCAGAAGTAGTAAAATACAGTACAGTGATAGAGTAATGAAAATAGCTGCAGTGACAGAGATACAAATATGAAAACTTAGTAAAAATCTGGATGAAAAATCTACTTTAATGCAATTATTCCCTTAAAATTCCAAACAAAGTGTGTAGTTTGATAGTTTATGTGGAACTGCAGGGTACTTTTATCCTGTGGGTTACCTCAAACATTGAAACAAAGCCTCCCATTTTCATTACATAAGGAATCGTATAAGTTGCGTAAGTTTAACTTCCTTTTATGCATTCTTATTTATTAAGAAAGAGACTTGTGGAAATATCGTCAAGAAAAATACACTAAATATAATTCTCTGAAAATATAACCATTTTTTTTAACTTTCATTTTTATTAAATTTGACAAGTCACAACAAATAAAAGGCTCAACATGTAAAATTTAAGCAATAGACATACATAGAACACAAAACTATGCAATAAAATTCTAAGAGACCATTGGAGAATAGGGTGCAGAGTTTTCCATTATTTACAAACTATGTTTTATAGGCCTGTACCAACCAAATACCTTTTTTTTTTTTTTTTTTTTTATTTCATTCCAGACGGCTGTCTTAGATCAATGATAGAGTATTCTCTGTTAATTCAGATGAGATGAGTTCACAAGTGATTTAATCCAAGTCCAGTAGCGTTTACAACCACTGTTCAACTTCTGTAGAGTTATAGTTGTTTGATCCATTTAGTCCAAATGCTCCATGAGTCAGTTCTCCAGACTGAAAACTACTAGTCCTCCACACTTTTATATAATAATAATAATAATAATAATAATAATAATAATCCTCTTAACACACACGTGCCAATCAATCAATCAATCAATCAATCAATCAATCAATCAATCAATCAATCAATCAATCAATCAATCAATCAATCAATTGCGGCAACATATCAGCATTAATTGAGTTTACTTTTTTTATTCAATAGGCCCATTATTATTTTTACACATTAAACAGGGAGTGAACAGATACAACACTGGTCCAAAATCTTCTCACTACAGGGTTGTTCTACTACATCCAAACCAGCATGAGTAACATGCATGAGTCTAACTCTGATGCATTTTCTTTGATCTATGTAGAGTTAAATTTGATCTAAATATATTTTCTAATTGTACCTCACAGTTTGATAGGTATTTGGAGTGCATTAAAATCTTTCTCTTTCTGTGATGAGAAATACCCGGAGGCCTTTTTCACACTGTAACTTAATATTAGTATGACAGTTATGAGAGGTATCAAATATTAATTTAGAAACTGTTCTTTTACTGACTGACTGAATTTCACAGACTTTTTTTTTTTTTTTATCAACAGCACCTTCATAATTCAGAGGAGCACCTTCAGTTATGTAGTATAGCTGCTTAACTTGATCATAAGCTGTGAAAAAAAAAAGCTTTTTACCAAAAGTTGAAGGGCATAGTAAAAGTGTGCAGGTCATATTCTACAACAGTTGCCTGTAATATATAATGAATATGCAGATACACTGAGAATGTGCGTGTTTTATGGCACAAAGTTAACCAAGAAGATAACCAGGCCAATAAACATTACATTTGTATGATATGTTGTTTGTTGGCCTAATATGATGTTGTATAGTATGATATTCATTCAAATGGATAACTTGAGATCAACTGCATGAATAAATGTTAATAATTACATAAAACAAATAACAAAACTAAAAAGGTTATAGATGCCATAGATTAACTATTAGAATAGTAACTTGTCCCTCATTGTCTCACATAAACATACTCTTTGCCTCATATTTGGAAAGAAAAGCAGTTGTCCATAAAATGTAAGCTATTATGTCAATATAGAATGTTTTAACTCTATTGTTCCTGTCCCAATTAAAATGTTAAATGGTGGAAAATGATGTCAGGATAGAACAAAGACCGTCTGACTGTTTTTTTTTTTTTTTTAAACTCATAAAGACCTGGTTCTCCATATTTAACCTTTTTTTTTTTTTTTTAAAGTGATTTATCACTATTTATCATAATATTATTCTCTGTATTTTACATTTTTCAGTGGAAATCATGCACTTTCCTATATTTAATTCACTGATCATGTAGATATTACTGAAAACTCAGTAAATTCAAGGGTTATTATATCAGAAACAGAAAAAACTGAAGAAAGAGTGACTTTTTTTTTTTTTAGCAAAGATATCAATAATTGAATGTAAAAACAAGCGTCTCCATCCACTGTCATTTTTTAAACTCCATGGGTTTTACTGGTGAATCAATGTTGTAGAAGATGACGGTGTTGCCACATTCACTACGGAGCCTCTGAACATCCAAATGGGTCATATCTGATGAGCATGTACAGATGATCA
>JAPQRP010000009.1:22277482-22296564 GCA_037367295.1 Apogon hyalosoma | reverse complement strand
GTTTTCTTGATAATAACCAAAATCACTTCAGTTCTTACATCAATATCCATGTCATTGTACTGACAAAAACAGTGCTTTTAGACATTCCGTGTTTTCTTTTCTGTCTATTTTAGTCACATGATACACACAGGAGTTAGAACTTGATTGCATTGTTTTTGATGACTTTTGATGGTCTAATAATTTTACTGCGACTGTATATGCCTCCTAGTGGAAGAAAAGGGTTAATATTAATGGATCAAGCCATGTTCCCCTCTGAGCTATATTTCAGTCACTTAACATCTATAAATATGTATAAAAATTTAAATTTTCTATGTGAAATATGCACCAAAATCTCTCAACAGCCTTGTTCAAGTGATATTTTTAACTTGGAAAAACAAGAAAGGTTAGTTAGATAGTGACTGACGTTTAATCCAGCACCTGTAAAAGCATTTTGTATAAGTGAACCATTACTTTGCCCCCTGGAAAACTTTTTTTTTTACTTTCTACTGTATATTTCAGCAACTTAACATCTATAAATATGCATAAAAGCTTCAGCTATTTACATTAAATGTAAGACCTTTGAAAAACCATTAAATGCATCTTGATTTGTACACTTTTACCAAAGGAAATGCTGTTGTTCTGTTGAAATGCTGTTTTTTCCAATCTCAGCAGAGTAACCTAATTGATTTTTAAGAGTCGGAATCAGAATATTTAAGTAAAATGAATAATAATAGAAAAAAATCCACGACCTGTAAAAGCATTTTGTATAAGCAAATTATTACTTTGCAACCTGGAAAATGTATATATTTTTTTCACTTTCTATGCTATATTTCAACAACTTAACATCTATAAATATGCATAAAAGCTTCAGTCATCTACATTAAATATAACACCTTTGAAAAAAAGTTGAATACACCTTGATTTGTACACTTTTACCAAAGGAAAGGGCGTTGTTGTGTTGAAATGCTGTTTTTTCCAATCTCAGCAGAGTTGATTTATTGATTTTTAAGTTTGAATCATCTAATAAAGTAAAAGTAAAGTTAAAAAAAAGAAAAAAGAAAAAAAGAATCCAGCACCTGTAAAAGTATTTTGCGTGAGTGAACCATCACTTTGCTACACGATAAACATTTTTTACTCTTTGCAGGTAAGACGAGAAGGCAAGTTTACGTGAGAATCTCCCATGGATTAAATAAAATCTTACGTGATAGCGTTCCTTGCATTGACTGTGGCTCTTTCAAATCAATAAATGAACTCTACTAAGATTGGAAAAAACAGCATTTCAACACAACAATGCTAGTTTCTTTTACAAAAGTGTACAAATAAAGTTACATTTCACATTTTTTAAAACGGTCTCATATTTCACGTAGATAGCTGAAACTTATAAGTTGCTGAAATATAACTTAGAAAGTGTTGATCAGGTAGCAAAGTGATAGTTAGCTCATACAAAACACTTTGGCAGGAGCTGAATTAAAAGTCAAATTAAAAATCTACACTATTTCAGCAGCTTTTCTTGTTTTTTTTTCCAGTTGAAATGTCACTTCAGTCAGACTTTTGGGACTTCTTGGTGCAGTGTGCAAACCTTTTCTCTGACTCCTGCATGCATTCACTTCACTGATGCATTTTACTACAGTGCTAACTCCCTTTACACCCTGCTTGTTGTGAAAGCCCCCCACATTGTGACAGTGTGACGCGACCGCTTAAACTGCCAGTAAACACTAGCTTTAATTCGGCTCTGAAATCATCACTATGCCAGCCGCTCTACGTCGGCTCAGTGATGGAAAACAACGCAGCAGTCATCACCTGCCAACCTCAATAAACATTAATGACCCTGAATAACATACCGCTCATAGTATAGATGACCCTTTTCATATTATATCAATTATAAGAGGGCATACATTACACTCCATAGGGATTAACCATCTTCTTGTGTTTCTGTGTGGCCAGTTGTGACTGAAACTATCACTTCCACAACTCGACTGACTTCTCTACCACCAAGTGAGTCTCTAGTTCTTCCCATCACACTTTCTTTAATTATCAGCAGTAAACCCAGGCATAATACAATAATTATAGCCGAGCGGTGGTGAAGGAAGTCCCCGATGAGTAACAACGTCTCCTTGTTTTGCTCTGTGTCTTCTCGTTGCTAGAGGGAACCAGCGGATCAAATCACAGGAATATGTCCAGTAGTGCTGGAGGGCTGGGCTTGGAGAAGAATGTCTTAACGCAGAACAGCAGTGGAACGTATTTCTCTTCATGTGAGAGCAAATTTCCACTTGTGGACCAAAATTTTGGGGAAGCTGAGGGTTTGAGGCCTGGAGAGTAGCTCTGAGACTCTAAACGTTGGGTTAGAGAAAACAAATGTCCAGGTTTAGGTGTAATCTCACATTTTTTTATAGACGTAAAAGTCAAATCCTGTTGTTTTGCTGTTTCAACCCAAACATCTGTATTTTTTTCTCCTTAAAGTCTTAAAACAGGTTTGGTATGTTAGTCTTAACACATCTAAGGGCCGTTACTTCTCATTGTTATGTATTTTTAGTGTGAATCATTTCAGACATTTTCAATATAAAGGCTGATTTTAACCTAAAGATGAAAGAATAACACATAGAAATCACACACAAGGAACATAACAAGAGAAAAGGAATCATAGTTGTTGCTTATTGTTCATTATTTTCAAATAATTGTTTCTGTTAATATGAAAATTAGAATGGTTTAATTATCTTCGCAATATATTAACCCTTAAAGACCTAGAGATATTGTTATAGTGACTTCCAAATGTTATTTCCTCTACATTTAACCTTTCCTAAGTGATTTATCACTGTTTATTATAAGATTATCCTCTGTATTTTCCATTTTTCAGTAAAAATCAGGCACTTATACTTATCTAATGCACTGACCATGTAGTTGCTAGTGAAAACTGGAAGTTTATTACATCAAAGCAGACAAAACTTTAACTGAAAACCCAACAACATGGGTTTTATTGAAAATGATGTTGTTTCCGCCTTCATTACACAGTTTCTTAATATCCAAAAGACACATCTAATGGTACTGAGAAGCTGATAAACTGCATTTTACCTGAAATAGTTACATATATCGATAGGATTAGAGGCTCAAACATTATAAAACAGTTTAGATGAGTTGATGCTTTTGTTCCCTGGTGGATGTTTAGGTCTTTAAGGGTTAATATGATGTATTTTAAGGCACTCAGCCAAAAGAAATTCTCTAGTTTTATACTTTTAGTATATTTCAGAATGTGGTTAACAAGTTGAGTCAGTGTATTTACCTGTGCTTCTACCTGATACCTCCTCTGACTGTCCATGCAGCCTCTGTAGGTGTGAGTAGCTACAACTCCTCCTCGGGGGTTTACCTCAGTGGAGACTCCTCAGGAGGAGGTGATGGAGGAGGAGGCTTCATGGACGGTGAAGGCTATGGTAGCGGGGGGAGCTACCTCGTGAGCTCGGTGACCAAGGTGAGGTCCAGCTCGGCGGGGGGTGGCAGGAGGACACAGACCGCTGGCTCATCAGGAGGCCTGTCGCCAGGTTTCCGGGAGAGGAAGACTATAACCAGCCGCTCAGGAGGTTATGACGGTGAGCTGATAAGACGAGCACCAAAGAGTTGGCATGAGTGTGTGTCGGTGAAAAACACAGGTCTGAAATTGAAGGAAACTGAAGGGCACAGAGGTGCTGTTTATATTTCTGCTTACCCTTTGTGTTTCCTTCTAGGAAGTTCCAGTGCCAATTCCTCTCCTGAATTTACACGCAAAGATTATGGAAACTATTGTGAGTGAGACTGGCAACCATATGGTTTAATATGGAGGATGACTGCTCCAACGTTTCCTCATCTTTATGTGTGTGTTTATGTCTGTTTTCAGGCTCCAGCAGCTCAAGAGGGAGGAGTGAAAGCAGAGGTATTTAATAGTTGTTTTCCCTTTTCTAGTCATTGTTTCTGCACCATCTGACTCTGCATTGCCCAAGCTTAACTTTTATTAATTCAGAATTCTTTTGTCTATTGTGTGTGTGTGCGCATTTCTTTCAGAGAGCGAGATCAGAGCCAGATTGCAGAGCACTTCTCCCTCAGCCACCAGATGTAAGACCACTTGAGACGCATGGATCGCGTCGCTTATGGTTATGCAATTCCTTGTAAAGCAACAAAAGCATCTTTATTTGAGTGTGTTCATTCAAAGAAGGGGTTGGACAGTGGAGGAGTATTCACAGAGCCCGCACATGGATCACTTTAGAGCAGTATTTTTGAGTTACGTCGCTGTCAAAAGCCGTGCTTTGGTGTTCAGTAAATCACTCATAGAACATTCTTTCTCCTCTGTTTCTCATGTGCATGTTTGGAGCCGTAAAATTTCAATTAGTAACACATGTGCACACTGTCGATTTACATCTGAGATAGGAGGAAAAGGGTGAGGCTGTAACTAGAGGAGTATCGCCGGATTGTTTCCATTGTGTTCCTGTGAGGAGGAGAAAAAAAGGGCAGAACAGCAAATCTGTGTTGGCAACAATGGCACACGAGTCACTGTTTGCAGCACCACCTCAGAGCAGGGTCAGACTTTTGCAGATGTTTGTTGCTCCCCCTGCTGATGAGAGTCCATAACTGCCACCATTTTAACAGAAATCTATAGGTACAGTATATTATACACATTATACCTGTCTGATTAATATAATTCAATATATGGCATAATGAATATATGACATAATAGACTGAACAAAAAAGCAGCCAGACAGTGGAATACCTGATGTAAATAAGTCATTTTATCTCAGCGTTGACATCTCAAGAGCATGGAAGGGAAACAAAAATAGAAAGGTCAGGGTCAAGTTTAATACCAGACTCAGTCTCTTGCCGCCACACATATGTTGTATCCCATCATAAACCCCTCCTCAGTTATATAAGCACTCAGACTTTCAGGACACATTTTATACACTCATGGTTAAAAGTTTGGGGAATGACATAAATCAGTTCTTAAATGTGATGTGATTGATTCTTTGAAACCTATGTAATACTTATAATTGTTCATCAGTGCACCTAAGACACCAAAAACTAAGGCAACAAATTTATCAGATAAAACTCCCAAAACTTTTAGTCATGAATGTATTAATCAGATTAAGCCAAAAATCTTGTATATAAATGTTAAGTCACTTTGAATGGCTCCTCTGCGGATGTATTCCTCTGACAACTATGAATTTTGACTTCATAGGAGAGTTTTAAATAGTTTATCCAGAAAAAAAATATAATATTTAAAAGGATATAATGTGATTTTATGTAAAACAAGCAAAATGAATCAAATCAGAAAGTCAGTTTTGTGGCTCTTTTTGAGGAGAACATTTTTTTTTTAATGACATTTAGCTTTTGCTTTATGAAGGTTAGATAGTTATACTGTGCTATATGTTATCTGGAAGAGCTAATCTAATGTGTATAATATCAAGGAGGAAGTAGAAACATTAACTAATTAAGTGATGTGAGTAAAATGCAAACACTTAAAAACAATGCAAACTTAAATAATACAGTGAAACAAAAGCTAATGCGTGACCTGTTTGTATAAAACATTGTTTAAAGCTGACAGAGCTCTTGTGTTGTTACAGGGACGGAGCTGGATGATGTCAAGAAGCTTCTGAAAGGCCGCTCCAGCAGCGTCAGCCCCACTCGCTCCTCCAGCGCCTCCATCACCCTGCCGGTCCCCAAAAAGGCCAGTGTGGAAACCAAGACAGTCTCAGTGGCCACTCAGTCAGGTATTTATTACCTCATACGTGTGCGCTTTTTCACGCTCCCTCCGTCTCTCACTCCAAACATGGTTTAATTTAGCTCTGGTTGGTTCCACTCATGATTTATCAACATCTCTGAATCACCAGCCAAGCATTTGTTCGTTGAGAGATAAATTCCTGGCACTTATTCAAAGACACACAAGTCTGTTTAGAAAATACTTATGTCAGGTTCAGAGGCATTTACAGGAGCAAAAGCTCAATATAGTATTGCGAAAGGACAATGAAATGGCAATAAAGTAAATGAAATCAGGGTTAAAAACAATACAAAGAACAATTAGAATTAAAATTAAGACTATACTTTATCTCAAATTAAGTCAGATTAAAAATATTGGTCTTTAATTTCCTATTATAAATATCTTGAGAGTTTATCACTACGTATACACTTAGAAACAGAAGGGGAATCACTGTTTTTTTAACTGAGACACAAGAAAAGCAGAGGAAGACACTAACATTTCTGATGTAGGAAGGAGCAAGGTTATGTAGAATTTCAATATCAATTCAAAGGAAATAACATTAATATAAAAAAGCACATTGTTTATATCTTTATTTAACCATGATTTAAAAAAGACTCATTGAGTTTAACCCATAAAGACCCAGTGCTACTTTTGTGGCAGTTCCCAAAATAATTTTTCTCTATATTTAACATTTCTTAAGTGATTTTTCACCATTGATTGTAATATCATTCCACCTTATTTTGTGTTTTCTCTGTGTAAGTCATGTATTTTCCTATATTTGATTTATTGATTAGGTAGATGTTCATAAAAGCTCAAATTAAAGTTGAGGGTAATTATATGAAAAACAGAGAAAACTGAAGAAAAAGTGACACTTTCAGCAAAGATATCAATAACTTAACATAAAAACAAATGTGTCCATCCACTGTCATTGATCCAACTCCATGGGTTTTATTGGTGAATTAATGTAGTAGAAGATGACGGTGTTTCCATGGTAACTACGGAGCCTCTGAACATCCAAATGGGTCATATCTGATGACCATGAAAAGATGACAAACTGTATTTAACACCACTTATTTACATGTATTGATAGGATTAGTGGATCAACAGGTATTAAACAGTTTACATCAGCAGATGATTTTAGTTGCTAATTACTGTTTGGGTCTTTATGGGTTAAAAATCCCTTTTGCAAGAATGTCCTGACCAAGACAGTAGCTGCAAAAGGTTACAGAAGGACAGAAATCTCGCCCATACATCCACACTAAAATGTATATAAAAAATCTAATAAAACTCTACTAAAAAAAACATGCATATGATTATTTTAAAAGGTACTAAAAAAATTGTAATCAGCAGTGTTCCTCAAAAGTATCTCAAAGCAATCAATCAGAAAAACGTCTACATCCAGATTTGTCATTTTACCAGTCATTCACATACGCACATATACAGTACATTTGCTTGATAATGAAACATATTGACATTACTGTTAGAAATCAAGCACGTTACTGTGTCACATCCAGCCAACATCAGTCAAAACATGGGAAATGTGTTAAAATTTGTATATAATGTGCAACAGGATGGAAATTTTAAGTTGCACTTCTTCCCACCCCTTTTTGGACATGTAAATAAAACTATTGTGCTTTTTTTCTGTCTAAGATTGTGTTGATTGTTGATTTTTGTATCATTATTTCTGTTTTTTCTTGTTCACATATATGTTAAAGTTCATTGCATGTTTGGAATAAATCACTGACTCAAACTTTATCGATGGGATGGTCAGCAAACTGTTTTAAGACTCTTTTTTTCAGAGACTGGCAGAGATTTATGTTGGAAAACACTCACCTCTTTAATATACATAAGACCTAACCAGAGATGAGTTAAGCCCTTCTGATGTTTTTTTTTTTTTTTTCCTGTCTTCTCTTCTCTACAGTTTCAAGCTTTGGCACTGGTCTGAGATCGGACCAGTTCATCGACACAACTGGCCTGTATGATAACACTATAGGTTCAGGGCAGTTTAATACAGGGCGCTCTGATCTCAGTCTGAAATCAGGGCACTATGATACTGGTTTAAAGACGAGCCAGTATGATATCAGTGCGAAATCAGGGCAGTATGATACTGGTTTAAAGACGAGCCAGTATGATGTCAGTGTGAAGTCAGGGCAGTATGATTCTGGTGTTAAAACAGGGACGTATAGTGGGAGTCTGGCATCAGGCCAGTTTGATACTGGTTTTATATCAAGCCAGTACGATACCAGTCTGAAGTCGGGACAGTATGATACTGGTGTGAAGTCGGGACAGTATGACATCACCCTGAAATCGGACCATTTTGACTCTGGTGTAAAGTCTAGCCAGTATGACACCAGTGTGCGGTCTGCCCAGTACGACACCTCCACGCTGGACGCCATCCTTCCATCGTTCACTTGGTCCACCTCCACCCTGCCCACCGCCTCCACCACGATGACAGCTGGCGGCACCAGCACCTACTCCTACCAGGTCAGCACCAATAACAGGGGAGGGTCCTCGCCGCTGAGCCCCACCTCGCCCTCCTCCCTGTCAGGTAAAGGAAAACGTCCTTCCTACATCACAGTCACAGCACCATTAATGCAGAGTAGTGAGAAGACGTTGAGTTTATTGATAAAGTTATCAGTAGGTTTGATGATAAAACAATCGAACGGTTCAGTGTGTAATATTTAGTGGCACTCAGTGTTCATGTTGCACATAAATAATCCTCATTTCTTCAGTAAAAACATGAAAAAATGTAAAGTCCTTTGTTGCAGCCAATGTTTTGTCCACTCTGAGCTGTTTAGATAAAATAATATTAAGCCTAGTCAGCAAAAAACATGGAACGTGACAGTAATCACCTGGATTCAACCATCAATAAAGCAGAGAAAAGAATACAATGTCTGTTTGGAACAACAGGCAACAACTAAACCTTGAAAGTGAAGCCAATAAGATGTAAATTAAAGTGTAACACCATCAGTGGCCACTAGATGGTGCGCCAAAGGGCATAGACCCATAGAGCAACATTTAGTTTCACAAAAAAACTAAATCACTATTTTTTTCATTTCTCAGTCTGGTCTAATCTGTATTATTTAGGAACCTCTAATAAACAACCTACTGGTTTATCTTTTAATTATTATTCTATAAATAAATTTTGAGGATGAAGGGCAGGCCAGAACCATCTGGGTGTGAAGCAACAATGCTAACAACAAAAAAAATCCAATATAATATTAACCATTATGGCTGGCATCACCCATTCAAATATCTTCAATTGCATCAGTGTTTCTCTCCCTAAATCTTACACACTGAATCTTAATAAATAGCATTAGTCGGCTATTATAAAGTATTTGGATCAGTTCTGGTTAAATTCATATAATCCTTCTGAGACCCAGCAATGCATTTTTTTCCTCTGCAGCGGGCAAAAGTTTCACAGCTTTACTTAAATGTTGAAAATGCTGTCCACTGCAAAGGATATTCCATAAAAAAAAAAAAAAAAAAAAAAAGTCAAGCATCATTGCATAATGTTATTTCCAATCAAGGCAATTATTTAATGTAAAAAAGCCAAAACCTTTACTTTGCTGTGTCTCTGAGATTTTATTTTTGTTCAGTGAAAGAAATAGTAAATTATCTCCAGCAAAATATAGTGTGATGAATGTTTTGTATTAATATTAATCATGCACAAGTCATTTCAAGAGAACAACTGACTTTAGAGACTGAAATTATTGAATTATTCAGACGTAAATAATCAACTTTTATATTTAGCATATTATCATAGTTAGCATTAGTTTTAGTCTCGGTTTTAAATGCTGCATCTCTCTTTTCAGTTTACGGCTTTCAGAATAATCTGGCGCCCACGTCTGGCAGTGTGCTCACCACCAGTGGAGCCAACGTTAGCGCCAACCTGGGAGGTGCGGCCCTGAGTTTTCGGACACATGTTGACAGTAGTTGTACTCCTAACCTGTGTGTCTGTCTTTACATGTGTGTATTGTACATGTGTTTGTCCGTACAGGCTACGGGGTTCAGAAAAACGTGTCGAACAGCGGCGGTGTTATCAGCACTGGAGTTTCTACAAGTAAGTAAATCCTTCAGTCACTAATAGAAGCAAATGAAACTTTAAAGTCCTATTTTTTTAAGGGAGCCATAAAATCCCATATTAAAATCCAACGAAATGTACAGATTTTCTTTATCTGTTGCTTTTATGGAATTAAACATGAAACCTCACTCTTATTTTTCCATTTTTTCAGCCACTAGATCCCAAACAGATGATGCATATAAGAAGGATAAGTACCTGATCATGGAAAAGGAGAATGTTTCAGCCAAGAGGGATGCAGAAATGTTCATTTTGGCCAAAGACAGCGGAAAGCAGTTCACCAGCGGAAGCGTCGGAATAGGAGGAGGTCAGTGAGATAACACCCCCATCTGGGGATTAAACTTTGTACAAAAAAAAGAAACATTTCTGATCTACTTGTAAACAATTCCTCTTTGATTAAATCACATCAACCATCTCTGCTGCTGCTCATTTAAAGGATGTGTCGTGGATTTTGGAATTAAATTACTAGGGCGTCTGCAGTCTTCACAACAGTCTGGCATTGTATCTGTGTGTCTTTTTTGGACACATGCTGGAATGTTTTGAGCACATGAAGACTTTTTAATGGTACAGAAGAAAGATTTTGCAGAAAAAAAAAAAAAGTTTAATAGAATTGAATATAAACCCTTTTTTGCTCCATAAATCAGCTTATGTGTTTTGTTTTATCAATACAACACACTGAGTAATTTCAGACTTGTATCACCTGCATATTCTCTCAAACTGAATGTGTTTTGCAGTGATATTAGCTATGGGAGAAGTGGTGAAAGGCTACTTTAATGATAGCACTAGAAAAATAGGGAAACATATTGAATATATATAATGTGAGAACATTCCTGCCAATTCATAAAGATATTTTGGTAGGGGGCAAATAAGTCCTTGTGATGAGTGTGTGAATAATCATAAACAGGCATGACTGTAAAAGGGATTAAATGAAATAACTCATAATTTCACTATGAATCCACCACAATATAATTCATGTGATTATAGAAGCGTGTGGCACAAATGCAATCTCATACCACACTAATGCAGCATTTCTAGTGTCTAAACAGCTGAAATGAAATACACATTGTGTTTCAGGATCATTGTCTGGGGACTCCATAAAAAAAGAGAAAATTATTGCAAGCTATGAGCAAGCTCCGCTGAAGACAGATACAGCCAACTCATACTGTGAGTGGAATATCAAGTAATTTTAACACTGAAAGAGTGAGTGGTATATATGTCTGTTAATTCTGTTTTTTATCCACTAGATGGAAGTTCTGGAGTTTTAATGAAAGACAAAGCCACCTACGCAGGTACTTTTGTCTGCATGTGCTGTGATTTGATTCGAACTTTTACAACAGATTTAGAAAGTGACATTTTCCTCTGTGTTTTCTGTCTGTCCTCAGAGATTCGCAGGGACAGCGGGGTCTTCGGAGGTGGAGGACTGTGCTGCTGTGCGGACTCATGTTGCTCCTGGTGGAAATGGTTGCTCGGTCTCCTCCTCCTCTCTCTGCTGCTTCTGGGACTCCTCTTTGGACTCATTGCGCTGGGTGAGGCGACGTTATCAGATTTAACATAAAACATCTAAAGCTCCCTTGAAGATAAAGCTATAACTTTACAAATCTCTGCAGCTGCTGTGCAAAAGAGCAGACTGGGACCAAACCAATAAAATCTGGTTTTACAGTCAAGTGAGCATTATTGCACAGTGCTGCAAAGAGCTGTGGGACAGTAAATGTACTCCTCTCCCTGGAAATGTGATCCGTGGTTACTGTCTCAAAGCCATAAATTCTGTCTGGTATTCATCAGTGGAAGAGCTTCACAAATTGTTGCTTAATGACGTCACGGATCTCACTTTGTTTTCCAGCAAGGCAGGGCAAGTTTATTTGTGTAGCACTATTCATACACAGGGTAATTCAAAGTGCTTTACAAAGACATAAAAATCACAGAAGGAAAAAAAAAAAAGAGGAAAGTTGTTTATGAAGTTTTATCTGGATTTATCTGCATAAGACTGTTGAAGCATGTACAAACCTGTTGATTCAGGCACTTAACACACATATGATCTGTGAATTATAACCTGTGAGTCAGCAGCTTAATTTTAATTACACTTGTCTACAAGAAAAATGCCTCCAGGAAAAAAGTTGTGAAATTTTACAACGTTTGAGACACTAATTAAGAAAAATTAAGTCAAAAAATGCTGGTTGACTGTACTTTTCAGATACAGTCTTGGGTCAAAATGTGAAATTCTTAGAATTAATGAGCGAAAAAAGGAATGTTTGCCTCAAAACACTGTCTGCACATTATAATACATTCACTTTACATTTTCTTTTTACTGGAACATGTATAAATCTATTATATAAATGCAGATAAACCAATATAAATAGGTGTAATAACACTTTATCATATACTGTATATTGTAAATATTAGTTATTAGTAAATATGTTATTAAAACATGTAAGATTTAGCACATTTAATCTCTTAGGCAGATCATTTCTAGTGTTAACAGCCTCTCAAACGAAACTGTGCTAATATGACTGAATATTACAGGAGCAACTTTGTAAATAAGATGACTTGTTTTTATGCTTTTATCTCATTTTGACTTGGTCTGGTGTTTTGACAACGACTTGCCCCAGCAGAGGGTTTGGCACTGTTACTTTGACTGTTTGACTTCGACTAATGAGATTTTGGCAGAAGAATCGTGGGAAAAGGTTAAAGCTGCTACTGGGCTTAAGAGCAGATTCACGGATGATTCAACTCTACATAACTGTATGATAATGAAGACATGTTTGCCACTTAAGCCTCTGGGATACATGCTTGTCCACTTTTTCCATTATTCCATTCCATTATTTATTAGATTAGATGAATATAAATATTATTTTGAGAAAATTAGTCTTTACTTCACAGCATTAACCCATAAAGACTCAACCAAAACCATCTACTGATATAAACTGTATAATACCCGTTGATCCATTAATCCTATCAATCCATGTAAATAATTGGTGTAAACTGCAGTTTGTCATCTCTTCATGGTCATCAGATGTGACCCATTTGGACGTTCAGAGGCTCCATAGTGAACGTGGAAACACTGTCATCTTCTACAACATTGATTTACCAGTAAAACCCATGGAGTTGGATCAGTGACAGTAGATGAGGACACTTATTTTATGTTCTGTTAATGATATATTTTGCTGAAAAAAATTATATTTTTCTTTAGTTTTCTCTGTTTTGGTTATAATAACCCTGAACTTTAATCCAAGCTTACATAATCAGTACATTAAGTATAAGAAAATACCTGATTTTCACATAGAAATGCAAAATGCAGGGCATAATATTAGAATTAATTGTGATAAATCAATGACAGTGGATAGAGACACTTGTTTTTATGTTCAGTTAATGATTTTACTGAACAAGTCATTTATTCTTCAGTTTTTTGTTTTTTTTTCTGTTTTGATACAGTAACATTTGAATTCACTCTGAGCTTTGAAAAACATCTAAATGCTCACTGAATTAGATATAGATAAATAGATGATTTTCACACAAAAAAATCCAAAATGCAGAGGAAATATTGTAATAAATGGTGATAAATCACCTAAGCAAGGTTAAATAAGGAGAAAACTGCCATAAAAGTCACACTGGGTCTTTATGGGTTAAAATGAAAAGAGTGAATGAAGACGAACAAAGAAGAACTAACAAACATAAATAAAATACAGAAAAACACCAAACATGGACAAGAGCTGGATGAAATGAACCAAACCACTCAGGACTCTTCAAATTTGCCAATATGGACTTGTTTTACTGCGGGTACAGATGTTAAGAATTTGGATTCTTGGCTTGGATCAGTGATTACATCTGTATCTAATCTGTCTGCTTTTATTTTCTGATATTTTCCTTAAAAACTCCACCTCCACTCAAAGACCTGAGTGGGTTTTCATTCCAGATTCACACAAAATAAAGTCTGTACAAAGTTTGAGTTTCATAACATCAAAACGTTGAGTAATTAAAAGCAGGATTTGTGAAAGGATATGCAGTTTTTGCAAGTATGGAGTGGAAATATTAGTCTATTACTGCTCATACGGTTCCAAGAGAGCATGTGTTAACAGTTAAACCTTTGAAATGAATAATATTTACATGTTCAAAGATCCAAGAAGATGTTGGTTAACTTTTAGTGAGATCAGTAAGATTTTTTTTGTGTAATCCATTAAACTGGGGTTAAGGTTCAGGTTAGACACATGGTAAACTAGAAGGTGTTTGCGTTTTGGTTTCATTTTTTTAGCCGAACCTTAACCTAAATTAGAGTTAAGGGTTAGGGTTAATGATTAAATTGCTGATTTAACCTGTTCTGAGCTTAATAAACTTGTCGTCCCTTCACAGCTGAAGATGTGAGGAAGCTGAAGAACAGAGTGGCTGCTTTGGAGGCCGAGTCGTCCGCTGTTTCTGCTCGTACCAGTCGACTCTCGGGTTCTAATGAGATCAACATAAATGGTGGAGGTGGAGGTGGAGGCTCCCACACTGACCACACGATATATCTGGGCGGTGCTGGAGGTTCAGGGACTGGTACCGGCACACGAGTAGGATTAGGCGCCGGGGCTGCTGGTGCTGGTGGAGCCACTGGTACTGGTGTTGGTGTCGTTGTTGGTGCCGGTGGATCTTCTGGAAGTACTGGTGCTGGTACTGGTGGTGGTGTAGCTACTGGTACTGCTGCTGGTGAAGCTGGTGGTGTTGGTGGAGCTGGAGGAGCGACCAGTACTGGTGGATCCACTGGTGCAGGTGCAGGTGTCGGTGTCGTTGTTGGCACTGGTGGTCGTACTGGCACTGGTGCAGGTACTGGTGCTGGTGTTGGTACCGGTGCTGGTGTTGGTACCGGTGACAACGTCATTGACATTGGCACCGGCAGCGGTGTGAGCTCAGGCAGAGGAACCATTACCAGCTCTGGGACCAGCTACAGCGGTACTGCTGGTGGTGCTGGTACCAGTTTCAGCAGTGGTACTGCCTATGGAACCGGTGTGAGCGGAGGATACATAGACGTTGCTGCTCTTCAGCTGACCATCCACAACATGTTAAGAAGTGAAATGCAGTCGCAGGCCTTCAGAGGTACAGCACCTATCCATAACATTTACATATAAACAACACACAGAGGATTATCTTTATTAAACTGGTCTGTTTTGTTTCAGCTCTTCTATTTTCATCTGTAGAGAGAGGACTGCCTGGACCTAAAGGTACAAATATTTCATTCATTAGTGTCAGACTATTCCTATTAGAATGGAATTGTTACTGTTATTTATGTCATGTTTTTATTGACTGTGTTCTGTCTTTCTAACAACATATGTATTTTATTTATCACAGGTGATTCTGGTCTTCCTGGACTTCCAGGTGAGGAATGCTTTATTATTACTATTATTATTATTTCAGCCTCACGCAGGAACTTTTCTCTTTTACACACTGTTGTACAAAACAGTAACAGGTAATAAAATCTTATGTGGGATTCATGAAACATGCTCTGACAGCCAGTGTCTGTTTTTACCAACCGAAATATGTTGATGTATTGTGTCTGGTTTTAAATTGGATGAGCGTGCCAAGCAATTTGCAGTTAGCATAAGGAAATACCCCAATAAACTTAAATAAGGCTGTTTAAGTGCTGTGTGCAAACCGCAGACCAACACGCCTCTGCAATCTGACGGGGAAGGTAAAATTCACAAAAATGTAGAAAAAAAAGAAAAGGAAAATGCCACGTAAGAGCAGTGAAAAGACACCGTTCTTCTGCAGAGATATTCTAGGAACTGTAGTTAGGTTAAACGTCTTAGTTTTTGGAATGGTTCTTAGGGACACTGGTCAACTAAGACGACATCAGTGATGGAAAATAATAGTGTATATAAAATTAAAATATAGGTTGATCTGACAATGTACAGCGTAAAACAAAGCTAGGATTACTTTTCAGCCTTTTAATGTAATATTTCACCACCAAAACCATGTTAATATTCAGCTGACCTGTTTTAATTTTACATAAAAACTAACTGGAATTATGAAAAAAATTAAGTCAAACAAATTTCTTCAGTTGTTTTTTTTTTCTTTCTTTGTCTTCATATTAAACAATTGGCTGGGTTATCATTCACTTACACTGACCTTTGACCCCAGGTCCCATGGGTCATGCCGGTCCGGAGGGTCCTAAAGGACAGAAAGGACAGACAGGTACAGTCCCCATTAGAGACCTCAGGTTCATCATGTGGCACTGTTAATGAGCGTATCATGAGTAAATGTTTGTTTGTCTGTCCAGGTGACCACGGACTGGATGGGGTGCCAGGTTTGAGGGGCCGTGAGGGTCCAGCAGGTCCCAGAGGTGAACCAGGACCACAAGGCTTTGGAGAGAAAGGTGACAAAGGTACGACTCGGATTTCTGTCACGAACAAACACACCTTTTTTTACAGGTGATCTTGATAAGACAGATTTCACTGGACGTTCCACTTGTGTGTTCATACAGGTGCTCCTGGAGATGCTGGTGTTCCTGGCATTATGGGACCTGTCGGACCAAAGGGTAAGATGATTTTTGTGGAATTTTATTTTTATTTTATTATATCTTTATTTGCAATGGACATGTAGATAACAGCATCATAGCAACTTAGTAAAAACAGATCCAAATGACCATTCAGTTTTTTGTTTTGGGGCCAGAAGTCCATCACCAGCTGTCAGAGCAAATGAGACAAAGATGACCATAGTCACATATCGTGGATCAGACTGTGTAGTGCTCACTCACTCCTGATAATTTAAGTTTTACAGGACTTTTGATAGATTAGCATCAATAGAAACACAGTTATCCACTTAAGGAGTGTTTTAACAAGTTGACAAGAATAAACAGAGCCTGGAGGTTCACCAATTCACTTAAAAAGAGCTATGATACGATTTATGTGGAATTCTAAATGATAAACATTAAATTCAGTCGTGGCTGACTTTTGCCACATGGTGTTACTATAAACTGCACCAGGTGGCAGCACAGAGTCATTTAAAGCCTTAGAGGTGTGAGAACCATCAGTCAAGGACACATGAAGACAAGTAATTATCAACCAACATGAAGATGATGACAATTGGGGAAAATATTTTAATACTTAATCTGCTACTTCCTGCAAATATGATATTTTTGTAATACATAAATTACAACTGAAACTAGTAAAAAATCAATATTAAAGATGATTTTTGTGTGATTGCTTTGCAGGCTTCTTTAGCGCTTTAACTGAATTAAACATATGCTTACTGCCATCTCTATTCTTACATACCATTTGTGTTTTTGTTTTTTTTAAATATTCAGTTTAATACTTATGACCATTTTCAAAGTGATAATGTTAATATCATGAATATTCTTTTATATGGAGCATTTTTCAGACTACATTTGGACTTTTGATCTACTTTAAGTAACTGATCTGAAATGAACATTTACCGACCCAGGCCTAGTAAAGCTGAACCCCAGTGAGAGCTTCAGCTTTAACCCTTAAATACCTAAACTGCTGCAGGGAACCTAAAGTATCCTCTCATTTAAAATGTTTTATAACTTCTGAAACACCAATCCTGTCAACACATTGAAATAATTCAGATAAAATTATGTTTATCAGTTTATGTTTATTTCTGGGAGGATCAGATGTGACCCATTCAGATGTTTAGAGGCTCATCGATTCGCTAATATCACACATGTAGTTTGACAAATGGCAGTGGTTGTAGACACTTGTTTTCATACCAAGTTAGTGGTATATTTTGCTGAAAAAGACATATTTTCTTAACTTTCCTCTTTTCTGATAGTAATCTTTGCATTTAGGTTGAGCTTCTATGCATCTACATGGTCAATAAATGAAATATAGGAAAATACTTGATTTTCCCAGAAAAATGCAAAATGCAGAGGACAATACGATAATTGATTGTGATAAATCACTTATCATAATGAACACAATTAAATAATTGTCATAACACTGAAATTATGAGTAAGGGAGCATGCAGATCATTGTAGTAAAATAAATCCTGACCCTCACTGTGCATTATCTGGCTTTTTACAGACATAAAAACTAAATGATTAAATCACTTGATAACAAATAATGAGTAAAAAAAACTCTTTCCAATTCAAGAATAGTATCCTGATACAAAAATAACAAACTGTAAATCCACGCAATGTAGTTATCATAACAGTGCTTAATGCTTTTTAATAAAAAAAAAATCCCCATGGCACAGGAACAGGAGTTTATTCAGCTTGAAGTTAATATTATGTGATGTTTTATTGACCTAAATCCACAACGTCACAAACTAGACCAGACCCCCTGGCTGTAGTCCTCAGATCCCATTGGGAACCCCTGCATGGATCCACACCACTAATAGAAAATACACACAATCAGAACTACTACTAAACTACTGACAAAACTTAAACTTAGACCCTGAAGACACGAATGCCACATGTACCTGTTACTAATTGTTATTCCTTGTTGCTCTAGGCTTAAGTGGAGCTCCTGGATCACCCGGTCAGTTTCTCATTATCATTATTATGTGGAGCCATGAAGTTATCTGCTGTGTTGAATATTATTTTAAGTTAACTGCTGCAGTTTGACCTCGGCGCTGTTTTGTTGCAGGTCATCCTGGTTTCCGTGGAGAGCCAGGATCACCTGGACAAAAAGGTAGGTTATATAACATTATGCAGATAAAAACAGAAACTGTGGTGATCGCCTGCATTTTGGGAATTGTGTGATTAATGAGGTTGTCGTCTCTCACTGTGCAGGTGACAGAGGGCTCGCTGGACCTACAGGTCTTAAAGGTTTGTTGGTGATATGTCAGAGTTTGTACAGGACTGGTGACATCAGTAAACACTTCTAAATGTTTATTATTTTGTGTTTATTTTAGGTGAACCTGGTGACAAGGGTCTCAGAGGTCTGCCAGGTCAGTGAAGTGTCATCATTTACACTGGTATGTTGTAGAAACTGTGATTTTTTTTTTTTTTTTAATTGCGTTGTCCCACTCCTCAGGTGATCCTGGTTTACCAGGTATGCCCGGACAATCTGGAGAAAAAGGACAGAAAGGGTCAATGGGTGAGTGTCAGATGGAACATTTAGATTTTGCATGTTCTCTGTATCTATGAGCTCCACAAACAGATGAAAAACTGTCCACACTGCTGTCATGTAGTTCTTCTCTAATGCATGGACGTATTTTGATGGCAAACACAGTTTCTAATGGCGTCAGTTTCAGTTGTGGAAGTACAGTAGAGGCATAATAAAGGCAATAGTGGAGGGTCTTTTATCCCCACATTACTTTGGTAATGGCATCCTACCACCAGGGGGAAGCAGAGAAGCATATACACCCCCCCACCCCCCCACC
>JAPQRP010000009.1:22233886-22277382 GCA_037367295.1 Apogon hyalosoma | reverse complement strand
CAACACACAAACCAGCAAGACTTTTACAGCGACCATTAGACTGATATTAACTAAGTGTTTTTTATTTTGTTTGTCATCAGGTCTGTCTGGACAGGATGGTGCAAAAGGCTCAAGAGGTAAATTAATTAGCAAAACTTTTAATGTATCAGGTCAATCTTAAAACAGAGCTTCTTCATTTCCCACAGTTGTTCATCAGGGACTCTGTTTTCATCCAAATTGGAAATTATCACTGATTTATTTTTCTCCTTTCAGGTGATCAAGGTCCTATTGGTCCTCCTGGACTCAGAGGTCCCTCTGGTCCTCCAGGGGATGCTGGCCTTCCAGGTAAACTAAACCTGAAGTTAATCTTATTATAACATAATCTTTAAATGTAATAACCTTGTCAATAGTGCCTAATATGATATTTATGTATGAATAATTGTCTTTTCCAGGACAACCTGGGCTTCAAGGTCCACCAGGTATGGCTCTGTTTACTGTAGTTTTAGTATGAATATCATGCTTGACTTGGAGTCTCCTAAGAACATCTTTCTGTAAATTATTTGGTTTAAATGCAGCTGTTACTGTAAATCTGCTTATTTTTTTCTGTCAGGAATACCAGGAAATCCAGGACGTCCAGGGGCCAAAGGTAGTGTGACTATTAACTGCTCCTCTTTGAAGGGATTATAAACAGTGCAATAACAGAAACAAGATGGACATGGTGGTTGTATAATGTTAACATAATGTTTCTTGTGTGTTAAGGAGAAACAGGGGAAGCAGGAAGAGTCATCAATGCAGGTACCAGAGCATAAACAGACTTAATGGATGTTCTCTATCGATCAGTTTATACTTATCTGACCATGACATTTATTTTTTAGCTGGATCCACTTCTGTGGGTATCCCAGGACCTCCTGGACCTGCTGGTCCTCCCGGGCCTGCTGGACCTCCAGGATTATCAGGTCTGATCCTTCACAGCTCAAAATTTATCTATTTTGTGCTTGTTACATATTCTGTATCTAACACCTGAAACAAATTACACAACCCCAGAAATGTATTCTTATCTTTACTCAATTGTTCGTTTTTTTGTGTCCTGTACCTCCGCAGGTCCCATCGGTCCTGCTGGCCTGCCTGGTCAGTCTGGTAGGTCATCACACTTTTCAGTCCCAAACTAAGCATCCCAGTTTGTACAGTGACCTCACTGAGTCTGCTGTGTTTGTCTCTGCAGGTCCTAAAGGTGACAGAGGATCTAAGGGAGACCAAGGAGAACCAGGCATAACAGTGAGAACATCTGAAACTATAAGCTCCAGCAGAACCCAGAGTGAGTAGTGTTTTATGACAACTCTCCATGAATATTGAATGTTGAAGAAACTGAAGAAACTGTATGTCGGCAATGTTTATCATCTTAAGATGAACAAAGAAAATTCAAGGCTTTCTACACATGTATCTCACATGTACGGACTCAAATGTATTCATTCATTACTTTAAATAACAAACTGCTTTCTGTTTAGGCCAGTATGGAGCAAGTGGAGGCTCAGGAATACCTGGCCCACCTGGCCCACCAGGTCCACCAGGGCAACCTGGACGCCCAGGTAACTAACCAAACAACAGGCTGTTTGCAGTGTCGTCAAAGATTTCACTATCATTTTCACTGAGGGATTTGTTTCATACAATCTAAGAGTGGCCTTATGCTGCTTCTGCAGTGATAACATATTAATTAGCCACTGACAGTTTAATATTAATAATATGTTGTAGGTGATTCGAGACAAGGTCCTCCAGGACCTCCAGGTCCACCAGGTCAGCCAGGTAAGTACTTCAGTTCATAAATCCAGTTTTCATGGTTGTACAGTGTGTTTTTAGCCACATGATACCATTATAGATACCAAACTTGTCATGATTTCTGCTTTTTTAGGTTATGGAAGACCAGGTCCTAAAGGAGACAAAGGGGATCCAGGTTTTGTGTCCAGTTCTGGTATGTTACATTGTCTCTGTATGAGAAATCACTGTGAAAAACAAAACAAAACATGACAACACTGATATTATGCAACAGTAATAGGAGGTAGAACAGGGGCCATAGCTCAGGAGGGAGAGCAGGTCATCCCATAACCGAAGGGTTGGAAGTTTGAATCCCACTCTGTCCTAGTCATTCTGTCCTAGAATGCTTGGTGGTGGTCGGAGGGGCTGTTGGTGTGTGTTGGCAGCCACACTTCTGTCTGCCTGCCCCAGGGCAGCTGTGGCTACAAACATAGTTTATCACCACCAGAGTGAGAATGTGTGAGTGAATGAATAATGGCTCCATTGTACGCACTTTGAGTATGTGTTAATAGAAAAGTGCTATTTAAAGCTAATCCATTATTATTATTAACGTAACTAAATACTTTAACCCAGTTACTGCACAGATGTGATGAACTGGTGCTTTACAGACCTCCACTGCACTTCATTTTTAAAGTCAAAGGGTCTGAATACTTCTTTCCTTGTCATGCAGGATCATACCATAGTGGTCCACCTGGGCCACCTGGGCCTCCTGGACAGAAGGGATCCACAGGTGATCACAATTATAATGAAACTACTTTGTGTCCTCAACTTCCTGTCAATTACATTCACACCATTAGTACTTTTTAATTACATTTTGTTACCGTTGTAGGTGCTCCTGGACCAAGAGGGTATCAAGGTAAAAAACAATTCTGTAGTTTATTATTTGACTATTTCACAATAATAAAAGTAGTGAGCTTTACTGTATACACGTGTTTCCCCCAGACAAATAAAAGTGATTTCATAATTGCTTCTTAGGTGAGCCAGGTCAACCAGGAAGAAGCTCTGAGACAGGTCAGTTCTCCATCAACCCAACATTAGCATTGGAACAGTCGTCCTCTGACAGCTTCAGCCATATGGGCTACACTGGGGGAGGGAAAAGGTGAGAGTGTGTAATATAGACTATATTGTTGTTCTTTACAGTTTCAACTTATAGTGGAACACACGCAGTACAAGGACCACCAGGACCACCAGGACCTCCTGGACGTCCAGGACCACAGGGATATAAAGGTAAATCAGATAAGACCTATCAAAGCCTGCTAAAATGTATTCTCTATTACTGTATCTGAATTGTAAAATACAGAAAACATAATTTGTGTGATATTGAATGCATATAAAATACATTCTGTGTGTTAATATTTCTAGGTGACATCGGACCTCCTGGTGCTCCTGGTATTCCTGGCTCTTCAAGAGGTAAAGAGCAAACAGTCTTACTTTTTCCTAATTTGATAAAGTGATGTTTGTGTTGAAGTTTGTTTTAATGGGACTTTGCCATTTTTTGTAAAGTCGACTACTAAGGTAACAACTGCCTTCGTTATCACTATCCATGATGACGGATTCAGATTTTCATTACTGCACAGTCTCTCTGTTCTTTTTGTGCAACATGTACAAATCCTCTACACTGAACCTAATTTTTTATTACAACAATATGCAATGTCACGTTTGTTTTAAAATGTAAAAAAACAGTTTGTTGCCAGGGGGTTATAAAGATTACCTTCCTTTACTGTCTCATTTTTCATCAGGCCAAGGCCTTCCTGGTCCCCCAGGTCCTCCTGGTCCTCCAGGCCAGCCAGGCTCCTTTGGTTCCTCCAGTGACATGCGGCAGTACATCACTGACTATATAAGTATGTGTTTTCTCTGTCCAGACCCTAAAGCAGCAGCTCTCTGAGGGACAGGGTAGATAATGAACATGCTGTGTTTGTCCTGTGCAGGTCGAAGCAGTCAGCTTGCTGTCCCTGGACCTCCAGGCCCACCTGGTCCTCCTGGTCTCCCGGGATCCCTCTCAGGATCTCTGGAGGACATTTCTGCTCGAGTCATTGCATACATCCAACGTAGGTTTTTTTCTTTGTTTTTTTTTAGCTGCTAACTGTATCTCCACATGGCTGTGTGTGTCCTTGATAGTGAATATGTATATAGAAGTAAAGAGTCACTTTTAACTCTGTAACATGTTAATACAACATTTTCCTGAAAAAGACTCAGTCTCACATTATATTTAAGTTTCTAGCAATGATAAAATAAAATAAAAAAAAAAACATACAAAAGAACCTATGTACCTACATCACTAAACATATTGTGGTCTGTCAACCAGATTTATGCTTAGAATATAGTTGATATCCCAGTGATCCCATAATTCAGGGTGATGTCATCTACTACATGTTTTTTTGACTGAGAAATCCCTAGCAGTAGAAATTGCATACTGTGGTTTTAATTAACTTATGCATTTTCAGGTTCAGGCTCAGGCTTCAGTTTTAGTGGTCAGGGTGTTCAGGGTCCTCCTGGGCCTCCTGGACCTCCAGGCCCTGGTTCTCTGACAGTTCATGCTCTCATCGCCATGCTGCAGAGTAAGTACAGAGCTCCTCCTAAACCAGATTATATATGTTTATATTAGATACTATGTACTCACTGTCTGGAGACTAGAGCCAAATCAGACTGTCAGAGGATTAAATACAGGTTTGTTATGAACTGTTCAGGAGACGATGTGAAGAGATACCTGGTAGGACCACCAGGACCACCAGGGCCACCAGGACCAGCAGGGTCATCAAGGGTATCAGGGGACGCTTTAGGAGGTTACTCTACAGAACAGATCGCCACATACGTCTTCAAAATTATGAACGGTAAACAAACAGAAACACTTGGCTGAGAATAATAATTTAAGCCCATTGTTTTTCCTGAATGTGTTTCAATCTGGCCTTGTTTTGTATTTTCAGAGAGAGGAATGTCTCGAGGTCTGCCTGGACCACCTGGGCCACCTGGACCACCAGGTCCCGCAGGCCCAGGAGGCTCTGGTTTTGGTTCTGCCACCATCGACTATTCTGCCCTGTTGAGGAGTAAGATCATTTTTTAGATTTGGTTACTAACCGGCACTAATCTGGTCTCACAGATAAACTCTTTGCATATTTTTTCAGATATTCTTCATAACTGTCTCCAACAACAGTGAAAAGTTAGTGAACAGGAACCTTTATTCATCTTCATTGTTTCTTGTTTCTTCCTCCTGCTCTGTCAGATTCAGACTTCCGATCCTGGGTCTCCTCTGCTGTACCTCAAGGTCCTCCTGGTCCTCCAGGGCTTCCAGGCCCTCCTGGTCCCCAGGGGCCACCTGGAGTCTCCTCCTCCACTGTGTATACAGGTGGTTCAGGAGGTCGTAGCTACAACATGGAGGAAATCCAGCGTTACCTGCAGAGTGAGTGTGAATGCATTATGACTGTGCGCAGTATAGTAACTGTCATTGTTCTCAGCCACAGACAGTTTGGATCAGAATAGAATATACATTTAAAAATCACACATCATTTGTACAGTGGTATAGTCTGTTATGATGGTGGTATGTTTTGGAACAAAAGATTATTTTGGAAAATATCATGTTCATCCACATACTTTACACCAGATATCATCTACATTCCATGTTACCACAGTATATTGGCTTTATTTAATATGTGGACAAAAAAAAAGCATTTAGCCACTTTAGCACCATTCAGATATCTGCTTGTTTTGTACCTTGCCTCCTTGTATTACTCTCCTTATGTGTTGTTGAACCTACATGGTGTATTACACTCCTTCTGCTGGGATCAATACATTGTGGGATGGACTTTGATCATTACTAGTACCTGTGTGCATTGCATCAACTTGCTATTACACACACTGAAGAAGGAATACCCTGGTTCTTCAATATATGTTACTTTAATTATTAAACTCCCAGTTACATATTTTTCTATGATCTTTCATCACACCTGAAGCCTTTTACACACACGATATATGTGTTAATAAATGTACTAAATATGTCCAGACCAATGTTCTGTAATAACTTCTCCCTTGTTCTCCCTGTACCATGTACAGAGCAGAAGAATAGTAACATTCAGTTGATTCATCCACAGGCTCTGGGTTCAGAGGTCTTCCTGGCCCTCCTGGTCCTCCAGGTCCACAGGGTCCACCAGGCGGATCAAACTCATATAGTGGAAACTTCCCTCGAGAGACGATCCGTGCTGAACTGCAGGACTATCTGACCAGTAAGCTCCTCCAGTCACACACTGTGATTACATTTAGCATCTGAAGTCAAACATACGTGTGGACTACTAGGAGTAGTCACAATATTTCACCAAACTGCTTCAGAGGACCTCACAGGTGATGTATTTTATCAGGTGACAGCATGCGGCGGTCCTTCAGTGGCCCTCCAGGGCCACCAGGTCCACAAGGGCCAATGGGACAGAAAGGAGATCGTGGTGAACCAGGATACGTCCAAAGCCACGCACAGGGCCAGACCTACAGCTATGGGGACTCTCGGGACTCTCGCTATGGATCTGACCGCAGAGACATCGATGTCAGCAGACTCACTGAGACAATGGATTACTCCAGCGTCGCCGCAAAAGTTTCAGATTACATAAAGAGTGAGTAGATGATGGTGTCACATCAGACAAGTCTTTTTTAACATGAAACAGAGGCAGGTTTCTCTGGCCTTGAGCAAAACAATACAATAAACAATTGTTAAGGACTGTATTTTTAGTTTCTTATTCTTAATACCATTTGAAGTGTTAAGGATGTTGGAACAGGACATTAAGTGTAATCAGAGTACTGGGATGTTATACACTCCTCTAGATCAAGGCTTGCTGCAGGACTATCTGGTCGAGGGCCCGTGGAGAGCACAAGTCAGAGCGATCCAAGGCCCCCCTGGCCCCCCTGGCCCCCCTGGACCACCTGGATATAGCAGAGTCCTCGCCTCCTACGGCAACATCACAGCTGACCTCATGGACTTCTTCAGGGGTGAGGACACTGATTAAGGAGACAAACTTCACATATGATATAATTAGCAGGGGAAGAAAAATGACTCACTTGTACTGCAATGTAAACTAGAGTCCCCAGAGATGGACCCTTTTCTCAGTATAATAAAAATCTGAAATTCACATTGACGAAATATTACTTTTACAATGGATCCACATCTTTTGTACCTTTTCTATTTTATAATGATTGTTATCCATCATTGCTACATCACCATCACTTTGTATTTCTAAGTTTATTATTACTGCCTCAACCAAAGTCTCAGAACAGACAAAGAAACGTTGATTCACAAGGGACTCATCAATGGCTGAAAAACAAAACATATCTGAGACATGCGCTTTTTTGAGAAAATTGACATTAGTTATTTTCTCGCAGAATGCTATTTGTAAAAAAAAAAAAAAAAAGGATATATTTCATAGGCAGTGAATTATTTAATGGGTTTTGCTACTAAATAACATTCTGTAGGAAACAGCAAGTTTTTTTTTAAGTTTTCAGAGAAAAAGCGCATTTTTCAGATTGGAGGTTATGTTTTTTTGGTTATCGTTATGTATTTTTGCAGCTGCTGTAGGGGAATGTGCATGAGGGGGTGTTCAGTTGGTTGCAGTTTACAACTTCACCACTAGATGTCACTAAATATTATCTTTAAAGTAAGTGAACAAATCCAGCCTCATCTAGTGTCTGTGGATTTTCTCCAACATCGGTGTAACTTTTTTTGTGTGAATGTGCTGACAAACAGGAGGGATCACGCCACATTTTTTGGAAGAAAAACAAATAATCAGTGGCACCAATGGACAAAAAAATATGGATTATATGTTTTTTGGGTTTTTTTCCACAGATTTTGTAGGTTTGCACTAACTATATGTTTGTTTGACGCCTGTTCTCTCTGAGTACTCCTTTAGTTTTGATTTTTTGCAGATGGTTGTAGAGGTGGAACTATATTAATCGACTTTCATCAATGTTCCACAAAGTCTTTTATGCATAGAATCTAAATCTGCAAAGTAACTCTTATACTACTAGTACATATCACAAGTAAACAACACATCCCTCTTAAATAAATGGGTTATAAAAACAAACGTGGTGTAAAGGAGAATTGACTTCCTTTTCCACTCTAGCAAATCAGGTCAAACTCTACAGGAATGGAAAACTCCGTACACTTATGTAACAGGAGATGGAAAATGTTGCTTCACTATAGCTGAATCTATTCCTCTTGTGCAGCTCATGGCACCATCCCCGGCCCTCCTGGAATCCCGGGTGTGAGGGGGGACAGAGGTTACCCAGGACCCAAAGGAGACAAAGGTAAAGAAGGAACAGAAAACACCAAACATACACTCGGTTAGATATTTGCCAGAGTTACAAAGACTTTGTTTGTTGCGTTTACAGGTGACCGTGGGCTGCCAGGTTTACCGGGATTACCGGGAACCCCGATTACAACGGGATCGCACACATACACTGTCCAGATTCCACACAGAAGAATCCAGAAGAGGGACACAGGTGAGAAAAAGAGTCAGGCTAATAAAAATGAGTTGTATTTGACTGAGTCACTGCTTCACTGACATTTGTCGTCCGTTGCAGGCCACACAGAGGCCGGTCGTCGACAGAAGCATCGCCGTCACGCTAACGGTGGCTAAACATTCAAAGGGCTAAAGTACTACTGGATCAAGTCTTCCATTTCACTTTTACTCAGAATTTTTTTTTTTAGATGTTTTAACTGTAGCAATGAAATGATAGAAAATGCTATTACATTTTGCCAAGATAAGTCAAGAAATAAAAGTGGCCAAAATCGCATCAGTCTCCTTAAGGTGGCTTCAGTAGAGCGGGTGGAAATAGCTGCCGGTCGGTGTTTTTTGTAACATTTTACATTTTTGACACGTGGGTGTATAATGTTTACTTGCTTATTTAGAAGCTTGCATTCATACTTTTTTTTTTTTTTACAGGATCAGCTTTGTTTAAGCTACAAGACAATTTTAGTTATTTTATTTGCACTTGTGCTTCTTTTTCCACTGCTTGTGTGAGTCGAGTGTCTGGTGTATTTTTTTGTATTTGTTGTCTTTTGAGGATTATACTGTATCGAGGATTATACAAGTGTTCAATGCTGTTACTGTTGTTTATGTTAAGATTACAAATTTCCATTTTACTCCCATATTAATCCGCATAATTCATGCCAACGTCCAGCCTTTAGGGCAAAGTTCTCAAATACGTGCAGTGGATCTGAGATCGTAACAGTCAGCTGAGGGTTATTTGTGTGGATGGGAGAGAGTGTTTCTGTTTAATCTGGATAATTCATCTGTACTGGATTCAGGACTGATGTTTTACTTGAAAGATGTGGTGGAAAAAATAAAAAGTATTTGAAGTGTTACAAGAGGGAGTCAGATAATCACTAAGAAAAGACTGATTGGATTGTATATTTTTGTATGAGAGCGCACTGAAAGTGATATTTTCTTTATTATACATATTAAGTGTTGGAAAGATTAAATTATAAGATGTTCCCAGGTTGTTTTTCATTTATCATTTGAACAAAGACAAACAAATAAATTTATTTTTGGACTTGTGAGTCTTGATATTTGTATGGCGTAACAGTCTGTACCTACTTTTATCATTTAATGTCAAACATACGTCCCGTGGACCAAAATCGGCCTGCCAAAGGGTCCAATCTGGCCCATGGGATGAATTAGTGAAATGCAAAAATTGCACTGAATATTTTAACAATCAATGATGTTAAAATCATTTTAGTTCAGGTTCCACATTCAGACCATTATGATCTAAAGTGGATCAGACCAGTAAAATATCATAACCTATAAATAATGACAACTACAAATTTTTCTTTGTTTTAGTGTAAAAAAAGTAAAACTACATGAAAATGTTGACATTTACACACTATCCATCCACAAAATAAAACATGAATAACATGAACAAATATGAAAAACCTGAAATGTCTTGAAATATAAGTGTAATTTTACCAATATTCTGCCCATTACAAAATATTTTGTGTATTTGTAGATCCACTGTGATCAGTAAGTTGTAATGTACATGTACAAATGAGAAGCTGAGGCAGAATATTGTTAAAATTTCATACATTTTCTTGTTAAATTTCACTTTTTTCATGTTATTTTTTTTTTTTAATAAAGGATAGTTAATAGATGTGAACATTTTGATCATGTAATTTTACTTCTTTCACTCTAAAACAGAGAAAAGTTTGTAGTTCACATTATCTATGGGTTATGTTATTATTTTACTGGTCTGGCCCACTTTAGATAATATTGGGAGCTAAAATGAGTAGGAGTTCCCTTATGTAATGTTTTAATGAGGTGTTTCGAGACAATTAAAATGGCAAATTAACAGTCAGTATTTTTATTTACAACAAAAACGTCCATTTATAAAGACAGCTTAAATACATTTAATCCGACATCAAAAATGCATATACTAAGAATATTCATTGTGGTCGAATGATATCAACACTTCAGAAATGCTGTAACTTAACAAAATAAAAAAATATTTTAATCTTTGGGGCCAATGGTGTAATTCACAGACACAGTCTCCATTAACCCCAATAAAAATCCAGCATTCATGACATTTTGTTGTCATCTTTATGGGAAAAAAAACGCAATGTTGAGCCCACAGTAATTAGAACATGCGCTGTTGATATGCAGTGGCAAAATAAACTCCCTCTTGAATGACTGTTTTTTGTGGATCCTCGTTTGCTCATAAAATACAGCGGACACCTCTTCACACAGTTCATACACCTATGGAGTTACAGATACAGCATTAGACCTTTCATACAACACTGGTCTCAAAAAGAGCAGAAGCCCGTCATAAAACAGCGACTACAGCCTGAATACATCAGTAATACATGTTTAAAAAACTAAATGTGGTCATAAAATACTAAGGGCTTATTTAAGTGGAAAAAAGGTTAAATTATAAGTGATAAAATAAAGCAGGCAATATATTTCAGAATTCAGTCACTTTGCAGTTTGAGTAGGCAGGCGTGAAAGAAAGGTGACTCGCTGTCAAAGACTCATGACAGTTAACGTACTGCATTTTTTTTTTTTTAGCTCATGTGGCGAAACAGTGCAAATAAACAGCATTACATTCCTTAAGTATCTTCATGGGTAACATAAAAACATTTGTTCATGAGAAGGCTGTTCAAAGCAACTCTAGTAAAAAGGAAAAGTGATTTATTATATAGATAATAAAAAATCCCTCTTTAATAGAATAAAAATCAACAGGGGAATGAATGTGCTCTGGGTACAGCAATGGAATCATATAATCAACTACAGCAATGGATTATTTTGTTGATTTACCCCTCAAGTGTAAAATCCTCATCACAGTATCTGCTTAAACTTAATATGTAGGAATACACATGTAACATTTGATCAGCGGATCATTTACAACACAGTACATCTGATCGTCTCAGTATGGCGCCATTTTTCTCCATGACAACATTGAATTTTTGTATAAAACCAGTCTTAGAAGTCTACCATCAGGATATGTCCCATGAAACAGCTGGCTTGTTTAATAATTAAAATGATTTAACCACACTTTAATTATGAGGAAATGATAACAATTTATAAGTGCAAAACATTCAGAGATAATTTAAATCACTGCTAGCTGTAAAAAAAACAAACAAAAAAACCCCCACAGGCCAGAGCCTAAATACGTTGAATAAAAACCAAAACAATAACATATGAGGCACTGGAGATCATTCATTCAGTAGCAGGCAGCGCTAACAATTCATCTGACAAGCACGGTTGGCCTCAGCTACCTACTGCAGGTTTATTTATGTAGAACATGCTCAGAAAAGTGCATACTGCCCCTTTGGACATTCCCAACAAGCCTAGAGAGCCTGATTACGTGAAGGAGTGGTGTGTTTGTGTGTGTACTCGGGTTAGGCACGTCATGCTCACAAACGGTGGAATCGAAGCCTTGAGGACATTTTCATGGTTATTAGTAACGGTCAGAAAAATGTTTCTCACTCAAGCAGGAAGAGTCTTGTACCCACAGCCTTGTCCGACGCCAACGGGAGGCTATAAACCGGAGTTGTGCAGGTGTGGGATGGGGTAAAATTTGGATACTCTGCTCTGGGTGGTGGGGTTAAGGCATTCTGATTCACCGCTCATTTTGAAGAACACCTCCTGTTCCTGCAGCTTCCTGGTGAACTCTTCTTCCAGTGCCTGCAGGGGGCAGCAGAGGCAAACACCAGAGTCAAACACAAAGCACAGGGGCTTTACAGAGGTCATGAGATGGACTACAGAGATGATTTTGAGGATTATATGTTTATCAACCACACCTTTTTCCGGGGTCTCAGCTTCTCTCTCCACTCTTTTATCTCCTGGCTGTGCTCCTCATCCAGCTCCTTCAGCTTCTGAGTCTCGTGTTCAATCAGCAGGTGACATTTCTCATTCTGAAACATAAAGCAGACGACCACATACCTTCAGCTGTAGTGTGATGGATTATTCTCTATGTCCTTAACTTCAGGTTTTTTACAAGTTTCTGTTATTTAAAGACTTTTTTAACACCACTGTGGATGTAAAGTAAGATCTATTTTATATGGTACAACAGAAAATCGGAGCCTGACTTTTGGTGTCTAATTTCCAAATTTGAGTTTGTTATTTTCAACAGGCTTCACTCAAGTACTAAATGTGCAGTTTAGCCTCCAGGTCACTTGCACTTCACTGCTAAATCAGATGAAGCTAACATTAACAGATACCATCTTAATTTATTAATACTGGAAATAGCAATCTTTTTAAATGAGAGGAGATTACATTACACATCACATCTCAGCATGTATTCTGTTAAATCCTGACTAATTTACACAGTGTGATTATTAGTTCCTCATTAGATCTGTGATGATATGATGGGTACAGATTTTCCCCACAGAGACAAAAGCAACTTTAGTAACGTTCACTTCAAAACTTTCATTCATTTTTTTAAAAGCTGGTCAAAACTCTATTAAAGGCATTTCAAGACCTGCAGAAAACCCTGTACTAACTGTAGGACATTGGTTTATTTAACATCTTTTATTAAACAACCTTTTTTTTCACCATGTGTTGTTCTGTCACATTGAGCTTCATACTCATAGAGTTAACAGTGCCTTGGTTTGAGGTGTGTGTCCTCACCTGCAGCTGCTGCAGCTCCCTGATGTTGGAGTCACACTGCAGCTGCAGATCCCTCATCTGGTTCTCGTGTTTCTGGTGCTGATGGAGCCTCTCATTCTTCTGCCTCTTATCTTCCTGGGAAGCAAACTGAGCCACACAAACAAAAACAGGAAACACATGTGTGACTGTGCCAGTGTGTATTTAAATCAAAATGCAGGTGCATCATTATGAGTCGACAGTATGTCATAAAAAAAGGACCCAGAGCCCTCAGGTCTGTACCTGTTTTATCCGTTCTCTCTCCTGCTCCTGGGTAACTGCTGCTGTGGCAGTGATACGGAGGCTTTTCTTGTACATTGCCATGCGGGTCTTGGCCTCGCTGCGCTGGATTTTAGGCAGACGAACCCTTTCTTGAGTTTGTTTATTCTTCATCTCCTCAATCAGCCGTTGATTGTAGCGCTGCATCTGCTCCATTTCCTATAAAACACATGCAAGGGGAGAAATTTTAAAGGTGAGCACGAGCATAAACTGATCATCAGCTTGTGTTACTTTGGCAGGACTGGACCTTTCTCTGTGCTCATTACCTTCTCATGCCTCTTTAACAGCTGGTGTCTCTGCAGGAAGTACTGGTCCTTCAGCTGCTGCTTAAGCTGCTGGTGCTTCTCCTGCAGGTGGCGCTCCTCCAACTCCCACATGGCAGCTTCTCTAGCTGTAAACACATAATGAGGTACCGTGACACACATTCAAAAGCAGACAAACCCAAGTGTCAGCAGACATGCACATGCATGTTAGCACGTACAAGACAGTGTGGTGAAAACAAACCAGAGTGAAAACAGTCAATGACTTAGACAAGAAGAAACATGTCTCCTTGGGAGGTGTTCACATTTGTCTGCAGGTCGTAAGTCATTGTGCACAGACTGATGATGAACAAGTCATCACTGACATACTACAACCTTACATGATGAACTAGTTTCTATTAATGTCACTGACAGTCACGATGAAATCAGCAGACTTGGATCCTGCTCAAGATGGTTCAAGTTTCCTGTTTGTCAAATGCAATCTATCACTGTGTATTGATTGGTAAACAGAACATCTCTTCAGCTGTGCTGCCAGGAAGTCAAACCCAGAAGAGTCAGATGTGTCTCTTCTCACCAGCAGACAAAAAGCTATACTGTACAATGAGAAAAAAACTAAAATAAAAACAGCCGTGTGAATGTGATATTCCTATAATGGATTGCCTGTCCCAAATTATGTTGTGGGGTACCAAATGTGATTTTCATACCAAACTTAAAATGAAGCAAAACAAATTTTTGTCTGGGAATGTATGTTATAAAAATCTGAATAACTATTAAATTAAGCAAAAATGATGAACACTGTAAAAAATAAAATGTGGAAGTAAACAGGCTTCACCATAGACCTGGCAATAATGTTGTTTTTATATTACAAGTGTTGCTGAAGTTTTCACCCTAAGAACACAATGAATGGTTTCCGTCTATTTGCAGCAGGTATTTCCACTTCCTCCTTTAGAAGTGTTGAATGACCTCATTAATTTCAAGTGCAGTGAACCCTCACCTCGCATCATCTGCTGCTTGTGGTTGAGGCAGTCCCTCTCAATAGTGGCTATTTCCAGTTTATGCTGCTGGATGATCTTCTTCAGAGCTCCATCCAGCTCTTGTTGCTGCTTCTGTAAGAATTCCTGCTCCTGAGGAACCACAGAAAGGGAGAGCAGTGAGAAACACAGAGCCATCACGTGAAGGGAGAGGGACAGCCAAGAGCAGAGAGGTAGGAACACAGAATACCAAGTCACAAGTGCACCATAAGCTTCAAACACTGCCTGTGTTATCAGGTCACACACTTTAAGTTCAGTACAACACACTAGATGTCACATCATCAACTGGAATCAGTAGAGACACTCAGAGGTCATGGATGGCAAAGATCCACAATGATGATGAAGAGATAAAGAAAGAAAAGTTAACAGTTCAACAGAGGTTCAGATTCACAGTTTTATGCAGGACAACATCTACAATGACAGTCACAGCATCCACAGCTCAGCCTACAATACGTCTAATGAGCTTCAGGGGACAGGAGTTGAGAATTAGCACTAACTATAAACTCTATATGCATCACATCAGCTGCAAACTTGTAACTATGTTTGATTGCATTGTCCCTGTCAAATAAATAAATAACACAATTTTTTTAGATTTTCTTTTTCTAGCCATACACACTAAGAACTATACTTTAGATTTGTAGGCAATGACTTATAATCATTCATAATTATAGGTGGTATAATGTTATTACTATGTAGGATTATGCACAATTAATTATATAATTACACACTACACGTTGTAATTTAGAAGTAGATTCCAAATTATTAGGACAAAATTCAACTCTGGACTAAAGCATCGTTAACTCTAAAACTTCATCTCGTATCCAGTACAGACACATTTGTGGACTGGTGGAGAAAAATACTGAGGAGGAGGAGAGGAGGAAACCACTGCACAAACACAGTGATGACGACACTCAAAAAAACAACACCGCCCATGCTTACATGTGCTGAACTATTACAAACTATCCTGTCACTGAGAAGACACTTCGCACACATCTAAGTATGGGCCAAAGATGGAGAGAAACAGATCGGGGTGGGGACTTACATCCTGCATCTGAGCGTTGAAGAGTGCACATGAGGACAACTGAAAAGACTGTATCATAACCTGGGCCACTGCCTGCGGAGGAGAGCACACAACGCACTCGCCCTGATCAGGGACAGACAGCACACAGCAGGCTGAGGAGCTTTCATTCACACACACAAACACACACCGGCTCTTCCTAAAGATGGCCCTTTGTCGCTTTTTATATAATCGCTGAGCTTGTTTGGAGGGAATCATCTGTTAGTTATAAATATTCTGCTCTTCTCATGCTTTAAAGCAGCTAGAACTTTGAGCACTTGAGTTTAATGCAGCTGTAAATAAAGAGAGCAGTTTTCAGATGCTTTTCATGCTGCAGGCGTCTGAGTGTTAATACTGTGAGAGGTACCGATCAAAGACTATTATAGGTTTGAACTTATGTCTAAAGCATTAAAGATGTATGTCAGGAAAAAGTTTTTCATTGGAGATGTCAAAAGCCATGTCTGAAATCACTCCCTTATTCCATTCCCTGCAGCACTTGATGAATAAGTACTTTATGCTGAGAAGTAAATGGATTATCAACACTTCAGTCATCGTCATGATTTGAGTTAAGGCTAAATGGTGACAGATAATTTTAGTTTAACCCACAAACACCCAAACAGCCACTGGCAACTCAAACCATCTACTGATGTAAAATGCTGACTACCCGTTGATCCACTAATCTTACCAATACATGTAAATAATTGGTGTAAAATACAGTTTGTCATCTTTTCATGGTCATCAGATATGCCCCATTTGGATGTTCAGAAGCTCCGTAGTGAATGTGGAAACACCGTCATTTCTACAACATTGATTCACCAGTGAAATCCATGTACTTCAATAAATGACAATTGATGGAGATGCTTGTTTATACGTTCAGTTAATGATATATTTTACAGTAAAAGTAACTTTTTCTCAAGTTTTCTCTGTTTTTGATATAATAACCCTCAAATGTAAGACCAGAATGATGATTCAAGTACATGATCTGTAAATCAAATATAGGAAAATAGTTGATTTTCACTGAAAAAGTGCAAAAATACAGAGGATAATATTATAATAAATAGTGATAAATCACTTAAGAAAGGTTAAATACAAAGAAAAAATAATTTGGGAAGTGCCACAAAAGTAGCACTGGGTCTTTATGGGTTAAAAAGGAGAGTGTGTTCTATGGCCTATTTATAGGGATCTATCCAATGAAAATATATACAATATAAAATATTTCATCAAAGTACAGTACAGTGCAAATGCCAAATATGCATTTCTCAGTCTCTGCATTAAGATAAAATCTGGACATATGGTAAATATGTACAGTATTTAAAACAAAAGCTTTTAAACCAAAGTGGTAGTATTTAGTGTGACCTCTCTTTGCATTTAGTGGGTCCTCTGTTCAGACAATATGAGATTTATTGCATTCATTTTTCTGATGTTTTATGCCAGATTTAATTCAATGCATGTGAGATGTTTCTGTTGCTTCTTGTCACGGGGTCAGAGGTCACACTATATAGCAACCTAAACAACCCATTTAGTTCATTTTCTTTAATGTGTCTTTTAAGGATGTGCACATATTCCCTGTATTTTCTTGTATCTGAAGAAAAGTGAATGAGAAATAAATGAGAATAAATACGAGAAATATACCCAGCAAAAACAACAAACCTACAGGTGGCCTAAGACTTTTGCACGGTACTGTACATTCATATGCACTAGATGGAACTGAAATTATTAATCGATTAGTGCATTCACAGAATATCATAAGCTCATTTAAGTAATTTTCCATGTAAAAACCATGGTTGCAGTCCTAATACTGTGACAAATTTTTTGGAATCTCATTAGAAACAGGTTTATAAAAATGTCTGTTTCTTGCCTGATCAAGTCAGTTAAGGGCCTCATAAATCAAAATACCTCATGTAAAGCGGTTATTATGAATTACTATCACAGTAAAACAATTACTGTCTTAAAATATTGCCAGATAATTAGCAAAAATACACATCAGTCTCAAGAATGCATATCTAATGCCAAAAACAAACCTTAAAATCAAATGCAGGAGAGTAATTACAAAGCTTTGGGTAGGGAGTGATTACAGACACAGTGTATACTTTTATTTGTGTCTAAATATAAAAACCTTCTAACGAGGAGTCAGAAAAGTAGAAGACAGAGAAAAGGGTGAAGAGAGATGAAGAGGAAAAAGTTACTGTGTTACAGAGTTAAAGACAGTGTATGATGGTTTACCTCTGCACTCTTAAGGAGCGACAGGTCCTCCTTTAAGCGTTTCATGAGCTCTTTTCTCATGTGTCTGGGTGATTGTCCAACTTCCTGTTTGGCCTACAGTGTGTTTGTAGGCACCAATTATTATATATATCTATTTTTTTTTTTTAATCTCACAAAGCTTTCCAACACCAGGAGGAAGACATGCACAAGCCCGATTGAAAGGAGAGAAACCTCTGCCGGCCACCAACAGGTTAAATCACATCATGTTCAGTTCCCACAGCCTCACTTTAATGTCCATTTCAGCTATTCAGTGAATGACTAGTCTGTTGATTAGAGGATGGATCAGAGCATGCCAGAAATGTCAGTCTGAGTTGCATGGTTAAAGGTTCAGTGTGCAATATTTACAGAGATCTGTTGACAAAGTTCTAGATTTCACAGTTCTGCCTTCGCATCCCCCTCCCATACAGTGGCTACTAGAAATGCAATCATGTAGTGTATGGTCTGGGTTTTCTAGTGAAGGTGAAAACAATGCAGGATACCAGTTGCTGAATAATGAAAAAAGAAGAGGGACTCTATTCTGAGCTACTATGGAAACATTGTGTGGCATGGTGGACTCCATCAAAGGTGAAATACTCCTGCTGTTGATATAAATGGCTCATAAACAAAAGAATTATTGATATTTTCACATCATTATATCCTAGTGAAAGCATAATTATAAATACTGTATATAATTCTTGTAATTAGATCGCCCTACATCCCTGTAAACATTATACACTGAACCTTTAAGAGTCATGTAAACAGTCAACAGAAAGATCTGCCTGTTAAACGGCAAAATAAATTAGTCTCAAACCAGCGTACTCCTATATTAATACGCATTCAGTTAAGCCCCACAGCCACCAAGATGATCACTTTTCCTTGAGATTTTACAAAGTACAGTAACTGATGTGGAATAATCTGCCAAACTCGGCCTTCTGATTGTGTAACAGTCCAGGCTGAAATGCTAAATCACATCAAACATGCAATGCTTTATGGCATGACTGTTAAATATTTGATTATTAGATAACAGTTACTGTGATGCAAAGCTGTTATTGTTTCCTTCTCTGAGCCCAACACCATCATTAAAATTCTTTAGAAATTGGCAATCCCGTGACCAAAGCCACCTCACACACTCATACAAATGAGACAAAGTTAATTACAGTAAATACAGTTCAAGATATTTGTCAATAACACTGCAAATAATTAAAATATAAAACTGTAGGGCTGTGTACTATGCTGATATATATCATGCCACGATAGAAAAATGTATCTTGTGTCTGATTATGTTCTTTTGTAACCATCTTGCAAATTAAACTCCTCTGTCAGGCACGATTTTCAATCATTTGACAATGTTTAGTGCTCTTTCACATTGCACAGATGTGGAAGTTTTGCTTTTTCGTGCTTCTATTTTTTCTTTATTTTGCTTCTCTCTTTTAAGTGTTTGCATTTGGTGTTTTATACACCAGTATTTGTGTCACATTCACCTTTTAGGCCTATATAGGGGCTACTTTGGAACTACAGATGAAATATATTCCCATTTCACCTCAATTTATATGTTTCCAATTTCAAAATAAAACAGGAAAAATAATTAAAAATGACCAAGAACATTTTATTTGAGTATCTTCAACATGTAAGAAGAATTCTTTCCACATGTAAAATGAAAAAATATAACATTATGATATGAACCATTATGTAGCTATGATAAATTTTCTATTGCAACATGAGGCTTCAGTCATATTGCACAGCCCTATGAAAATCAGTGTAAAACACAGTACATTAGTATCGCACCACAATACTGTATACATCTAAAGCAACCACTTAAAGGCAAAAAGCCCAGAACACAAATAGCAAGAAGCGCCACCACCACCAAGGTATCATGATGCACAATACAATGCTAGTCTGCACCGCTGCGATAAACAGGCTACAGAAAGCTAAGCATGGAAACTTTAAGCACACCTAAAGTATGTACCATACTACTGCAAAGCAGAGAATAAGGCAGGACAGAATGATACAGCGCTAACATATGTACCACTACCCCAACACACCATAATAATGTTTTAGATGTCCTCTGAGATTAAAACATTGTAGTTATAGCGCAGCATTACAGGAAAACAACAGAAGCTTCAGGGCAGATAAATAATAGATACAACATGGACAACATGGAGTTTGCAGCATCTATCAGAAAACGTAGCACACCAACAATGCTATGTAGAATAGCAAGGCAACCTGCTCCCATAGTATTAATACAGCACAGCTAACTATGCTTACAGGCTAAGATGTTAAACACATGCAACTTAAAACATCCTGTATCTATGACATGCAAATGTTTATGACCCCAAATTCCCCTGGCGAAGGTCAAATCCATGCATTAAAATCACTTCACTGCAGGCTCTCATGCAACCCCTTACCTCTTTCTTCCGGTTCTTCAACATATTTTGGAACTTGGAGAGCTCCTTGTCTTGATCTGCCTTGATGCGTTTGGCCTCATCCCTGAGCCAGCTGGTGTGATCATGTTCCAGACGTTCAATCGTCTGCTTTTGCTTCTTTTCCAAATTCTCCACTTCTTGGTCATACTGACGTTTTTTGGCCTACATAGACAGAATGGGAGAGAACAGCATCAGCATATTAATACAGACCAACGCCCACATTTGGTGCCACTGCTTTGGAAGAGAAGAGGAAATTCATGAAAACAAATATAAATATGGTGTAATTTTGCCTTGCTTATGAGTGTTTATATATAATAATGACTTAAGGATATAGTAAGGTCATAATTAGGATATACGGAGCACAGATAAGTTATTTCCAAAGGTGTTTCAGTTGTATCCCTCTGTCAGATTGACATAAACTTTGAGATGAAGCAGTCTGTTTCCAAAGAGCTGGCCAAAAAACACAACATCGCACCCTTGCAACATGAGCAAAATGACTCACAGTAGTTTCCTGTTCAAAGCGGCGGTAGATCTGCTCTCTCTGCTGCTGCAGTTTGTTACTCAGCTGCTGCTGAGCCCTTTGCTCCTCTTTCTGCAGGAGGCGCAGCTCTCTCAACTCCTGCCGCCTGATCAAACCACAATAACAACATTACCAGGGCACGCCCACATTAACCCATCTTAAAATCAGTAGTTTGTCATGAGTGAGATGAGATTATTCTGTTAAATCTCAAATGTTCTTTTCTGTATGTAAAACAAATCATGATCAGATTTGTTTCATCCTCAGACAACCTAACCAATAAGAGAGCAGCACATTTCATGTCTTTAAAAGGTAACACAGGAGATGACAGTAAGATAATGTAACATTCATTAGAGCAGATAACCCATCTGGCGTTTGTTAAAAGCTGTGGGAGTTGTGAAATGGAAGGCCTATTTATGGCAGGCATGAGAAATGGGTCATGGCCCATATTTAGATATGGCTGAAGCATGTAGAACACAAGAGATGGACCTACCTGAGGAACCTCATCTCCTCACTCTTGGTGTCGTTGTCTGTGACTATCTTTGATGTTGTTACACTAACCTCCACACCATCCACTATAAACTTGCGTGTCTTCTTTAGAGTCTTTTTCTGACGTTTTGAATCCTGAGGAAAAGCAGGATGTTTTAGGGCTCAAATTATCTAATTAGACTTGATGCTCAGTAATTAAGCAGAAAGTAATGACATTACCTGCACAGACACAGAGCCTCCTTCTTTGCTCTTGGACAGGAAGCTGGAGATGGACAGATTAAGGTCAAGGCTGTTGGTATCAGCAGCAGAGCTGCTTCCAGAATCTGAATCCTTCTCCACTTCTGGTTTGAGTACAGCAGGACTTCCCTGATCAGTCTTGGTTTCGGAGTCAGTTTCGCTTTCAGGGACAGAAACAGCATCTTGAGAACTGCTCTCATCAACACAACTAATTTTCTCTTCTTCTCCTTTAAGTGGGACATCCTTAGGCAGTTCCACTGGTTCAGAATCCTCACAGATGTCTTTGCCTCCATCGTTGATTCCATTTGTGGATTCAGTTTGTGCTTTTCCATCCACTTCTACAACCTCTTCGGCCTGGTTCTCTTCAAACTGTTCTGCCTCCTCTGGAGCCTTATCCTCTGTTTTCTCCTCTGTTATCTCAATAGGTGTACTTTTTTGGCTCTCCTCATCCACCAAAACTTCAGCAGAAGACTCATCCACATTTAACTTTGTGTCTGCATCCTCTGTGACAACTGAATCTGAAGTGACATTTTGGCTTAATTCTATATTAGGTTCTTCATCATTATTTAGATTACCGGTATCCAACTCTGTGTCATCTGGTGATCTTTGCTGAGGATGCTCCTCATCTGGCTGCTCACTTTCTTCTTTCTGCTCTACCTGTTCTGATAACACCTCAGGTTCTACTGGCATTTCTGGTGGTTGTTCCTGTGATTCTCTGGATTCAATAAGCTGTCCAGTTGTTTCAGTTTCTTCTGCAGCTGGTGCTTTTTCTTCTTCTTTCCTCTCATCTTCAGCTTCTCTTACATCTTCAATTACTTGAGGAGGTTCATGCTCTGCTGTTTCTTTCTTTGCCTCATTTTCTTTTTCCTCCGTTTCTTGACTCACAGACTCTTGAGTTTCTACTGTGGCTAAAGCTTCTTCTGGTTGTGATTCTGAAAGTTCAGAGGAATTCTCCATACCTTGGCCATCTTCTGGTTTAGGCTCTGTCGGCTCCTTACAGACAAGTTCTTCGGCTGGTTCCACTGGGCCGGTGGCCAGGTCTTCATTACTGACATCAGACACTTCATTAAGTTTCTCTTCCTCAGTCTTGTCCACCTCACTAGTTCCCAGACCTTCATCAGAGAGCTTATCGCTGGTCCTGTCCTCAGCAGGCTCAACCTCCTTCTTCTCTGCAACAGGCTCCAGAGCGGCAACAGCTGGTAGAACTTTGTCATCTTCTGAACTGGCAATGCTGGCATCTGATGGTGCACGCTTGTGTCCAGGGACAGTCTGCCCCTAGAGAAGAAAAATGACATTTGGAGAAACATCACAACACTGGACGTTTTGAGGGTAAACAGCATTAAATCTAACAACATCTGTCATACATTATATATAAAAAACGTGTATAAACAGATAAACAGAGTGGATGTAGCCTCATATTGTCACCAGCTGGTTTACTGGACAGTAGCCTCGAGTTTTGGCCTCTTGGCAGGTGAAGCACAAAGGGTGAAACTTGGCTAAAGATACTGCTACAATGCAACACCTACCATACTGCTAAATAGGAAATATAAGGCTTACAAATCAATCTGTCTTGAATGTTGCTAATACTGCATGCTTGACGACAGTAATGTAATCATTTAATGTAATGAAAAATTTATGCAATTATTATCTAAGTGATACTGACCGGCAAGAAAGTACTGGTAAAATTCACAAAATCTTTTTGAAATGTCGAAATGTTAAAATAACTACTCTACAACTGTAGTACATCTGTCTTTCAGGAAGAATAAAATGGTTTATTCAATAACCAACCTGTCAATCACTCTGAGCCACCTGTGATACACCCTACATGTGCAATACACTTTTTATATTCTCAGTTTTATCCTTTTATCCTCCTACTTGTAAATAAAGCCAACTGCACTGTCTTATAGGACTTTATCTTGTACGTTTTATGCACCTTATATTTTATATATAGTTACGTGTTTGCACTGAAAAAGGAGAAGCTCTCCAATCTTGTTCTACATTCAGTATAATGACAATAAAGGGCATTCTATTCTATTCTATTCTATTCTATTCTATTCTATTCTATTCCATTCCATTCCATTCCATTCCATTCCATTCTATTCTATTGTGACTCATAGTAGTCAGTGACTAACCTTACCAAACCACAAGACAATCTGACCTTAATACAATTTTAAATAGTGAATTAGATACAGATCTACCTCCTGTACATTTGTCCTAAATGGGGAAACTACAGTACATACAAGTGTTCAAACATTTTTTACTTTTACTCCGAATAACCGTCTTTAGGAACCAACCTCAAGTGGACATTTTGAGGAACTGCATGTATTTGCACCTCTACACTGGCTTCAACCCCAGAGGTGGCAGCTTGAAAAACAACAGAGCACACTAAAAGTGTTAGATGTATTCGGCAACCTACCAGAGAGGTATCAGGTTCTTCCTCCTCCTCCTCCTCTTTGCCTTCTTCGATCTCCTCTGTAACTTCAGCTTTGGCTTCAGCAATGAGCTCTCTGAGGGGTTTGTTCTGACAAGCACTGCTGACAAATGGATGCTTCATGGGGGAGGAGGGGACACAAAATATTAAAATCAAATACAAAACCACTTTCCACAAACTGTCAATTAACAAATGGGTTTCTGTAGGTCACACTGTGAGCAGAGTGTTGCTTAGAAGGAAACACAATGAGATAAGAGTAGTGAAAACATTACCTGGAGAAGTTGTGGTGCGCTCCACCTATTGTCCACATTCTTATCAAGGGCCCTACGGAGGAAGTCATTGAACTCTGGAGACCTTCAAAGAACAAATAAATACAAAGTTTAGAATGCTAGACATCACTGAGTCAGTATCTTTTTGGAATAAAATTAAGACGTTAAATCCCTGTGTAACCATCCAGCTGTACATAAACAATTCACCATACTTTCAAGCATTTATCGGTCAACATATCCTTATCTCCACTGTGAAAACATTCCAGTGCCACTTGTTTTGTTATCACCACTTCACCATCTCACCAGCGAGAAGGATGCATGAGTGTGGGCGGCTCGGACTTGGCTATTTTCAGCAGCACTCTCATAGGATTCATCTCGTGGTTGGGCGGCTCAATCTGCGCCAGCTCAATCAGGGTTACCCCGAGGGACCAGATGTCGGCCTTGTAGTCATAAGGGCGGTCCTTAGAAGTTTCGCACATTACCACCTCCGGGGCCATCCTAAAAAAATGTGAGTGAGATTACCATGAACCAAAATTAGAGCGGCACGTGTTGTTTAATATGGAAATTCTTTCTATTTTTGAAAGCAAAAATGTTAATAAAATAAGTGTGTGTGCTGTTCGTGTGGAGCCTATGTCTGAGTTGAGCTATTTTTCCCTCTATCTCGTATATTACCCATGACGACATTTTTGACTGCATAGAAAAAAAATGATCACCCCTCGCTATAGGACACAGTCACACAATTATTCGATGGAAAGAGGTGAATTCCCTCTTGCATCCAGACTGTATGACTCACCAATATGGAGTGCCGATGAAAGAATCTCTTCTCTGTAATGTCTTGGTATTTTTAGCAGACACCCCAAAGTCGGCTGCAAGTACAAACAGACTCCTTTGATTAATGAATGAATTAAATACAATAAAAAGTCATTCATACAGACAGAAAAGAAGGGCTATTTGGGTCTGTCAATGATGAAAGCATAAGCTCATGATATATGGGGAAGCAACTCAAGTTACAAAATGTACAAGCATATATTGTTAGGCCTATAAATGAAAATACAAAACCTCACATAAAGTGTAGCTTCATTCTTAAGAAGCCTGTATTAAGATTTCAATTACAAACCTCATAAGTGGATTCAAAAGCCTCAATAATGCTCTCTCATCTCAAATAAATGTCCATTATCATCCCTGACAGCTATGTTACCTACTATTTCAGCATCTTCTCTTTTTACAGTATGTACACATTAGAGGGAATACAGAAATCCACCACTATGTCCCTGCTAAGTGTTTGATAATTATTGTTTACTGGGCTTCTTCATGACCCTCTGCCTACAGAACATGAGTCATCAAGAAACCAGCCGCTATGGAAGCTACGGCAACAACATCCCATTAGTACCTTTACAGCTGGAGGATTATGTAACCGGTTCAACTCATCGCCAACCAGTGCACAAGTGGTGTTTAAAAATACTTACTATTGCCTTTTGACTGCAGGAAAAAAAAAAAAAAAACCCCAAAAAAACCACTTTGCTTTTAGATGTTGTTATGCTTTATACCATAGGCACAACTTATTTTAATTGTATGTAAATGGAAATTTGCTCATGTTGCCACAAACATCGCACAGTACAGCTGGTTGTCATGGCACCAAGCAATTAACTTTACTAATTAGCTTTTTAAGTCTATTTCTGTTCCCCCTTCAGGAAGTTTCTGAATGGACACTAAGTGAGAGAGAAATTAACAGTGAATAAGCTTTTGTTGTGTGCATTTTATTATAAGGAAAGCGCCCTGGAAACCAAACTCAGTGGTCTTTACTTAGTGAGAAATTACAAAGACAAATGCAGCAACATTTTTACCCAGTTTCACATCTCCTTCCAAGGAGAGGAGAATGTTCCCAGCTTTCAAGTCTCTGTGGATGATCTTGTTCTCGTGCAAGTAACACAGGGCCTCCAAGGTCTGTTTACACACCACGCGGATCTGGGGTTCTGTAAGGGGCCTCTCCAGTTCTACATTTACACACACACATATACAGGTAATACATTACTATGTTATCATAATGAACAGTAGCAAAGATTTTTGAGAACACATTTTTGTTGAGGTTTATGAGTATATGAATGTATACGTCAACTCAACTGGCTTGTTAGTATCATAACAACACAAGGACCCAACTCCACCCTTAGCTAGCATGTATGACTGGGTATGTGGTGAAGAAAATTTATTACAGGCGAGTCATACAACACCTCCCCCAACCCATTTACAAAAAACAACACTCGAGTGAATTGTTTTTCTTTACGATATGGCAGTTTACACCTGAGAAAAGGCAGTAAGGTGTTTCTTCAGAATATCATAAATAAACTGCAGGCATTAGAAGTGGACAAACTGCTCCTTGAAATGTGAGCTACAATAATTGCACTCTTGGAAAGGCCTCACTAACTGGGGGAAAGGAAAAAAAAAATCCCACAGCCAAGGCTTCTGGATGGAATAAAAAAGAGCTGGCACTTGATGGTAGAGTGAAGAGAAAGCTCCAGAACTTTATGGTGGGTTTTTTTCTGTTTCCTTCAACAAAGTGTGGGACTTACCCAGCATGATGGCATCCACTGCACCACCCGCACAGAACTCAATCAGAATCTGGAAGAGTAAAACAAGAGTGTGGAAGAGTAAGTAGGATGTGCTGAAACGCAATACAGCCCCAAAATTTTAATGGCATTTTTAGAGAACAGTAAGTTCTTACAAGTTTAGTTTGCATGCATGACAAAATATTGTGACGAGAACAGGCAATAACCATTCTAACATATATAACAAACGTTACATGTCTACATAATATTGGTGAAAATGCTTGCTTTATGTATGTGTCCTGAGAGGGGAAGAACTGCAAAATAACATTACCCTTGAAGGACTTCTTTAAAAATATTTAAAGGTATTTCACAAACTACGATGAAAGAAACATGTTGCACCTTTACATAATCCATGACCTGAGGGCATATGTGTGGCTTGAATGCCTCTTTTTTACTTTTTCTTCTTTTATGTAAAACTGCTTGTGCAGTTTCCTTGAACAAAATGATCTAAAATAAGATATCTTATATATTGTTCTCACTAGGTGACCAACTGTCTAATGATACAACTACAAGAACATTTGTGTTTACTCAGGAAAGCTGCAGTGCATTAGAGGAAGATAATGCACTGGCAGGACTTTTACAGCCTTGATACTGTTATTGAGAGGTGAAACTGTGTCTGGCCTTAGTTATACTGTAATGTAATATATCCCACCACTACTTCATCTCTATCAGGAGACACTTCAACTGGGATCTAACAGCATGAAATGATAGACAAAAATCAATCAAAGCTACAACCGTGCACACCCTCTATGACTGAAACAAAGGGGGGAAACGGACAATGTTCCTGTTATGCATAATAGTTTGTTGTGTCAAGGGAAGCTGGTTTGTCATTTATATTGTAATAAATCTGTCAGTTGTTACATGCTCACATGTTTAGGATTTGTGAAAACAAACCAAAGTTATGTGTAAGGCTTGAGAGGAAATACTTTATACTGGTCATATAACTAAGAGTCTAAACCCACTATATGCAACTCCTTTCACTCATATTATGTAGAAAAAGGAAACACTAGATTTGCAAAGCATTTGCAATGCTGAGGCAGTTACACATTCATCAAGCTGCGTAAAGACTGGACCAGAGGGATGACCTGCGTACAGCTTTGAATTATTCACAGGCACTTTCTCCAGCCACGAAAACCACTCCATTATCTTCCCATAGATGTGGCCAGTCCACAAGGGATGGTCACATGACACCACCTGCCAGGACCTAATTGCTCTGGGGCCTCTTACTGCACACAGAATGAGATCAACTGACCAGGTTCAAACAGCACAACACAGTAGCATAGCATAATGCAAAATTCATACTGGCAGGACTGGTTTGTACAATTTGGTTTAGAAAATAATGTCCCTTGCAATTCTGATCACTTATTTAGGGGGTGAAAATATGGACAACATGGGAGATACCATGCTATTTGTCTTCATAATGTTGATACAAAGACAGAAATAGCTTATTTATTTTATTTCGGCATCCGTTTGCCACAAACATAAGTTGGAAACTGGATTTACTAGTCATAACACTGGCCAAAGGCTGCAGTTGATTCCAGAAATTATTTGGTGAATCAGCTATTACATTTCATAATGACCAGTGACTTCTGAAAATCAATAAATTGTACAGTATTAGCTTCTGGCTGTGTCACATGGCAGAATTTAAATCCCGGAAAAATGCAGGTGTATTATCCTTTAATATGAGTCCTTGCAGTGGGTCCTTATGAAACCCTTTTCTGTCTTTCAGTTTTATTCCTCCTTATGCGTTTTTGTTTTGTATAGAGCACTTAGTAATACTGATTTTTTTGCTGTGTAAATAAATATTATTACATCTACCCACATCTGTTTATTGCTTTATTTTGTTTGACTGTTAGCAGGATTCTACAAAAACTGCACTGATTTTCTTTAAACTTGGTGAAAGCTTAGGTCAAGGACTAAGGAAGAATCCAGTAAATCTTTGGACAAATTCTTGAAACATAACCTGGATTCTTTTATTCTTTGTTCTAACACTGAGAGAGAGGTTGTTTGCCAATATCCCACAGTCCAGCAATTCAGTCAGAGGTACATGGACTCTTGGAGTGCCTGTTCTGGTTATTATTATTTATTTGTGTCACCATGCGTGACTGGCTTGCTGTCTCCTTGGCTTCAAATCAATGTCAACACAGGAGAGAGATTCCTCTCAGCCATGCACTCACTTACCCAAAGTTTGCCTTCAAAATAGAAAGCGTCCAGCAGTTTGACAATGTGATGGTGATTGCAGGATGCCAGAATGTCAATTTCCACCATGTAATCTTCCAATTCATCTTCTGTCTTTGTGTCAATAACTTTGGCAGCAGCAAGGGTCGCATTCTGTTTGTTCTGAGCCTGAAACCAACAAAAATATTAAGAGAAATGTGACATAAAATCATAAAACAAAACATCTCAATTAGAAATGTGAAAGAACAAATTAAGATTGTATGAATGTAGTGAGCTGGTCAATATCTTTTTGACACTACTACAAAACAAAACAATCAGGCTGGCTTAGTTTCTGAGCCATGGTAGTCCAGTGGAGCAACTGCTGGGCAATAACATCCATCAACATTAACAATACCACTTAAGACAAAAGATTATTTTGAACTACAGCAATAACCACCAAAGCAATTTCATGGCCTACATTGCAGACAGTCAACTTGTAGAGCACTCCATCTCTGTAAATACATTCATAGAGCCTTTATGATCGCTAGTTATGCTGTGAAAACAGTAGCCTTTGCAGACAAACTCCTCAGTACCCTAATACCCAACAAACCATGCTGGTAAAGCTTTCTGCTTTTCTTTTCTCTCCCTTTCCTCTTTCACTTAGACAGACTTTAGTATGAGAGTAAATATAACATATCAAGTATTGTTTGGGTTTTATTCCTTACAGATATCTTACTATGTTTTTATCTATATCATGCTTATTTATAATAATAAATGGATAACACACTGGAAATTTTTCAATTTCAATTCACCAGTAGGCTGCAGAAAAGACACTTGTAATAAAAAGAACTGCACATTTCACTAAACCTCACATTCTGTCAAACAAGAAGTCAAAGAGTTATTTTAAGGACAGCTTTGGTCTTAATGTTTATGGATACAGACACAATATCTGGGAGTTAAGGAAAAAGAAATGGGAGGGAGTGTTGAGAGCAACCACTGCAGATTATGTCAGGCCCTATATTTACACATTTCTGACCTAACACACCCACACACACACACACACGCACACACACACACACACACGCACACACACACACACACACACTCCTTGTCCCTTAGTCTTGCTGGGTGACAACTTTGTCCCACAGGCTATCACCAAAATGTGCTAAGAGTTCATATCAGATTGACAGCAAAGAGAGTGCACTGATATATTTGTTTTTATCTTCAAGTAAGCTTCACCTATGGCTTTTAGTCAATTAGTAGGCTACATGACACTACACTGTGTTACAAAATGACAACAGGTGCTTTTTTTTTTAATTATATAGAACAGCAAATAACTTGGCTCCGAATATGAATTGTTACAGTAATCACATCAGTCACACCAAAGGTACATGACATGGTTAGAGGGCAAATATGTTCATCAGTCTAACTGTGAGAACCACCTACCTGTGACAAGAGTTGTGCTTGCCGTTCATAGTAACATTTTTAGGACAAACAAAAAGCTGGCTCACCAGGTGCCATGCAATTTATCGAGCTATGTGTGTGCAAAGAGTACAATGCAGATGCTTAAACAGCTGATTCACACTTCGATTCAACCTTTGTCACCCCACCCAAATGGGGCAGTCATCAAAAGCCTGTGAAATAACTGATGACATGAATCTCCTCCCTACTTCAACAAATATGGGGAAAAAGGGCAGTATATTGTCATGTGAATATTAATCTGCATCTGTAGTCTTACAAGGCATCAAAGTCTTCTGGCTTCCATCAGTGTTAGGTAATATAATTTGGGATCTGGAAATATCAGGGCCATCGTGTGTATTATTTCATCAGCAGAGTTCAAATAAAGAACAAAGTATGCATTATCTGGAGATAGTAGACAATTAAATTGAGAGCAATTAAATAAAACTAGTAAATGAACTTAGATGTGCAAGATCAAGTCAAGTGTTTCATGGAAGAAAGCCATTTTACTCATCAAACCATGTAAAGCTGCATAGTAATGCATCACAACAAACTACAGCTCAAGGAATGACCATCAAACAGTCTGGACCAAATGAAAACCTATAAACTGAACACAGACTTTGCTGCTGGTATATTTATTCTATCATATTATGCTATTCTGTGCCAGCTTTGTATAAAACCACAAGTATGATGAAGCTAACAGTGAACTTCAACTGAAAAACTGTTACGTCCCATGCTACATTTGCAAAGGCACCTGTTACTTTGTTTGGTATTCACAAATTATTTGCCCTTGTCTGTGTAAACAAAGGCCCTTCCTTGAAATGGCTGATTCTGAGAATGGGAGTGACACATTTATTTGACTTCAAGCGCTCCTGCCCTCAGGAACATTTTACTTTGTGCCATGTCAACCACAGACAATCCTGTTTAACATCTCTAAGGCCATGTTTATTCTGGTAGTGAACCACGCCTTCAACAATTTGACTAACCCTACTCAATGACATTACAAAGTCATCTTTATAACCTGACAATGTAACTGGGCCTACATTAAACCTCTAAGATGGGAAATATCCCTGAGAGACGCTTAAAAGCTTAGTTACAGCTGCCGCAAACAGCCCCAGGTTGCGTTTTAATGTATTTCCCCACCAGGGGCTTTTAGAAAGTAGTGCATTGGACAGGTAACATTACAGGAGTGTACTGTCATATTGTAGCATGGATTTACCAAGAAAAACATCAGAGAATCGGCTGGCCTAAAGGATGGAACCAGCCGAGGGCAGTGCTGCTACTATGGGCATGGAAATGTCAGCTTTAATCCTCTCATTTGAATAAAACGAAATATAATAGAATCGATTACTTTACAAAATTGACTGTAAAAAGCAAAGGTGGGCGTCATACATTACCTTGTACACTTTCCCAAAAGCTCCATCTCCCAGCTCACCAATGATCTCCCAAATTTCCTCTGGATTGACGTCTCTGTGTACATGTTCGTACTGCTTCTTCTTCTTATCCGGCCCTAACTTGAATATCTTCCGAAAATTGAAGAAAGACATATTCGGATGTGAAGTACAGAGCTGTGGATGCCGTCTGTTATTTCCGCCAAGAGAAATATAGCGGTTCCCCACGGCGCAGAGTTGAAATGGCTATCGAAATAGCATGGAGGTATTAGATAGAAACAGGGCTGTAGCCATTAAAATGCCCTGATAATAATGTCAGTGTAAGTTTGATCGACGCCAGTTTTCTTTTTTTTTTTTTTTTCTTACATCCACATCGTAGCTACCACTAATACAAGATGCTGGTCGAAGGCTAAGATGTAAAGAAGAGTTCGCTTTTCCGCAGCCGCTGATGTTCCCGATCCAAATAACCGTAGTCACGAAGCAGCAGATATCGGTAATTTTAATATGTGCATCATTTAGCGTAAACGTTATTAAGGGGGGAAAAGGACAACCCAGAAGACCTCATGCTTCGCCTGGGTGACCACACAGAAGTTAGCGGACCAGCGCCAAGCTAGCAAACCTGCATGATGTAGTTCCGGTACGAACACTCGAAATAAAACCATTACTGCCAAAACAGGTTCTCTTACCAATAATGTTTTAGATTTTTAAAGACTAGTAAGGTAAATTAGATAGTTTAAGGCAAATAAAACATTTGGAAACCTTAACTTTTAGCACGTAGCTATGTTGATGTAGTATCATGTGTTAGCTACCATTAGCTTGGCTAGCCATGTTTTATTGATGTAATGCTAAAAGCTAACTGTCATTTTATACCGTCTGCCTCAGTGCACATACATTATGAAGACAGGCTGCTTTATGCCCAAATTATAACATATCGTGACAGACTTTTATTAGTAAAATCACTGAAACACAAAGTCCTTTATGTTGGAGGATAAATGTACAAGTTTCCGTTGTCACGTCGGGTGTCACTCATTAGCTTAACGCTGCTACTTAGCGGTATCTGTTTCCTGAATCTCATCGGCAGGACGTAGAGCACAGCGACTCCACCGCGCATGCGCCCTGCGTTCCCATCGTCATATTGAGGCATGAAAAGGGAAGAAGTTGTTTCACAATTTAACCCGTTGCATGATAAAATGAGGCGTATGATGTAATCGATCATGTCAGCTTATTCAAAATGCAGTTGTGGAGTATGAAATCGTCCTATGTGGCAATGATATTTTCTTCTTCGTTTTAGTTTGTTGCAAGAGGAGCACGTTTCGGTTTTTCTAATCAAAATCCTAAATAGTTAAATGAAATAAAGATCTAAAAACAACAGTTGACAACTTTTCTTTTTTGGGTTGTGACCTCTTACATTGGCAATTTATGACGGGCTGAGGAGAATGTCATAAACAAGGGGAAAAAAAGTATAAAACCCAAACAATCAAAATATCAGTCTCGTGTAACATTGTTTCCCTTTTGTCACCATTTATGTAAATACTTGGAACCTGAGTAGATGCACCATTTTGTTCTTTTTTTATGGAGTACTGAAATAGTGTTGTGTAGCGCCCCGGTGTGGGTGGTTCTCTAAATGTTATTGTCTTCTTGACTTTTATATGGGCTACTCAAGCATCATCCACTAGGAGGGAGCAAAGTCATTTACCTCGTACCGAGTTTATCTAGAGTCACAATATCCTTAAAGAAAGCTAAAATAAAGTTTGTAATCAGTGATTCGGTGAAAGTACAAGTGATGAGTGAAAGTGTGATGCTTTTCAGTCCAGTTTTAAACTTTGATCTCATCATGAAATTGTCAAAATGATTACTTTATCTGTTTATTTATTTAATTTTATTTTATTGTATTTTATTTTGTAGCAGTTTGACTCCATGTGACATATGTGATCAACAATAACCCATGGTCCTTGTAGTCCCATGCAGTGTAGTTGGTCCAGTCTGCAGAAGCGGGACCGCCCCATACACTGACATGCTCCGTACTTTGTTGTGAGGTCCGCCCCCCCCCTTAAGGGAGGAGAAGAAGACTGATTAAACGCCAGTTTTACTGCGTTGTCATGTTTCACAGCTCAGTCTGAAGGACTTCAGAAGCCGGAGACCGCCTGCCAACATCATTTCATGGAAGCATAAGTACAGAGAGAGAGAAAGAGAGTGGAGAGTCTTTTCCTTCTGCAAACTTTGTTTTTTTTCCGCTCCGTCCTTATAAGGCTGTCCTGTACACTTTTCAGTATCTAATGTTATTTCATGGGTGAGCATCCTCCTCTATAGCTTTAAAAGTAAGCTTATTCATCAAGATGCAGCTCCGAACGGTTCTTGACGTGAATGTTGTGGATGTGCAGAAGAGGAGAAATCCATCCAAACACTATGTAAGTCAACGATCTTTCTGTTTTTCTCTTATAATGTGAGTTCACGTGTTGCATACCACCGAGTGCATGGTCTGTGGTGTCATTTTACTGGGCTTTAGTAATCAAATCAAATGGGCCTTGGGATGAGTCTCTGCGGGACTGCAAAAATCAATTAGTCCATCAGGTAAAATTGGATTAATTAACCTGAGAGTTGGGATCAATTGCGCCATCCATCTCCTGCAGAGGGGTGGCTCCAAGAGAGCATATAGGGCACAGACTTTCCCTTGGGATCAAAACCGGAGGTGAAGGTTGACTGGGAAGTCCCCACAAGGGAAGAAGAGGAAGAAAAAATAAAATCTCATTATCTATGAGCTAAGCAACTGAAAATGCTTATCCGGTTTGAGGGAGGAAAGAAGCAACCCTTTGTCTTTTGTCCCCACTGCTCAAGTGTGACTTCCTTCCAGGACTCATGGCACTGGAGCTGGAGACTGCATGGCAACTAATCCGTGTTTACACACATTTCCAGAAGGGGATCATTTGAGGAGGGATGAGAGCCAGTGGCAGGTCTTCAGATTGCAGTTTATATTGCTTAAAATCCCATGTTTATGACAGACTTTAAGACGTACTGTAAAACGTCACTGCCCTTTACACTGTAGGGACACCACTTGTAAAATCCCCTGTTTTTATTAGCTGTTAAAAGACTAATAATGTCGCATTTAATGCCCAGGTCTGTGTATGAAGGTTGGTTAAAGCCAGTAGAATCACTTCCTGATGTTACTTGATGATGCTTTTCTACTAATATTTGTTAACATATAACATTGTACTTACTATTTTCATATATATTCTTCAGCATGTAAATAGTGCCTTGCACAAACATTAGAGGGATGTTAAGTTATGTGTATGTCCTCAAACACCCTCACTTTGAGCCATGCTGTTACCTCAGTTCAGAGTGTTTGGTTACGCTGTCTGTATCTAATTTGCAAGTTGCTGCAGCACTTCTTTAATGAACTGTGTACAGAACGAAGACAGAATTTTTCAACTGCTAACTGATGTACTTGTAGATTGTGACCATATGTGTGAATTCTTCTTTAGTAAACACTTTGGAGTTTAAATGGAGATGCATTTGTTGAAGACATCTGTTTCTGAACTTCAGTGCATGCACAATTGTTTGGAGGCTCTTTACTGTTGAGGCAAATACAGATTTATTTTTGGTAAACTTCAGACAAAAGTGTTTTTTTCTGTAAATGACTGATGTCTGCCAAGGAAAATGAGGTTGCTATTTCAGCTTCTGTATGAATAAACGCTTCCGCCTTTCCATTATTCCTGGTGCAGATAGGACAGGTAGAAGTTGTTGACATAACGGGGGCATTCTTTGTTTACTGGCGTAGTGGATTGGGATAGACATTGTGACGGAAAAATAAAAATGCATTACAGAATAGAGTACATAATGCATAGACAAATACTCAAATATCCATTGAAAACAACCAAACATTTTATGGAAAACATTTTTAAATGCTATATACAACTCCATTCTATAATGATATACAGTGTGCTAGTCAGTGAAATAGTTCAAATCCTGTATGTTTGATGGGTTTCCAGTGTGTGACAAACATAATGAGTTTATCTGACCTTTGATGACCTCCTTAAGTCACTCAGGAATGTCATTAGGGGGAAGTAAAGCTAAAGTGAGGCTATAATGTCTTTGGCAAAGTGATGTTGTTCCTAATGGGAGTCTTTTGTTTGTGCTCATCTTTCTTTCACTAGGTGTATCTCATCAATGTGACATATTCAGATTCCACTTCCCATGTCATCTACAGAAGATACAGCAAATTCTTTGACCTACAGGTATATGACACTGAAAACAAATTCTGCTTTTGTCACTAATTTTGCTATTTTATCATGAAGTGCTTGCTTTGAAAAGTGCAATATAAAAGCAGTGTTACTAACTAATTCTGGGCAATTGACATTTCACATTTGGCTTTTATTTAATTTTATACTGAAATGAAGAAATTTTAGACATGTTCATTGAAGTGAATGCTGTAACATTTTACATTATGTGATGTGAGTGGTCTGAGTGAGTGAGGGGTCAGTTTCTGTTCAGTTGCTGGAAGGCAATATGCATAGTGAAAGGCTTCATTTAAGACCAACAGTGTCTGCACAGCAACAGGCTAATGGGGGCAAAATTGAGTCAGATGCATCACACTGATTTGTATAAAATGGGAGCAGGAAATGTGACCTTAGAATTTTTAACAATCTGTAGATGACTTCAGTAGAATTTCTGGGTTTTCTAACAGTTAAAAAAAAATCAGTTCTCCCACATAGGGCTAAAATATATCTGCTGTTACATTCTTAAGTCCAAACAGAGTTGAGTAGTAATAAAGTAATTGTAACTAACTCAGGATTACTGCTGTAAAGTAATGCACAAACCAGATTACATGTAATCATTGGCAATGACCAAAATAGCCTTTACAACTAAGGATAAAATAATATGTAGGGATAGAAGATGCGATAGAAGTACACACCCTATTTCTATGTTTTCTAAAAATGCAATAAAAACTAAAATCCAAGTGTGTTAATTAATTTCAACTATCAAGTGTCAAAAATGACAAAGAATATACTTTCAGTGACTCATCATTTCTTGCAAATACCTTTACTGGATGAGCATGATTATGTCCAGACCTGTTATCAGTTAATCTACTAATTGTGGAATCTTACAAAAACAGTCTTCCTTTATATTCAACAGACTTGTCAGTTGATTTATTTTTTTAAGTGTGCCAAGTGTCACAATCCTTGTTGGTTTGGGTACAACATACAGTTCAATTGGTCAGTGAAAATACTGAAAACATTTTCCCTGTACTTTTACTAGTTAAATAACATTTTGCAGGAATTAACAAATCACAGATTTTTGTAATGAAATGCCCCAATTTTTATGGTAATAGAGTTTGTAAGTCATGGAAAGAAAATTAAAGCAGCATAGTGAAAATAAATCTTGATTTAGATCATTTAAAAAACAGTGAATTTATCTAATCTTTCTCAGGTAAGCAGTTTAGCCTTTATTAGGTTGTTAAAACTAAATCATTGATGGGCATTATCCTTGTAAAAGACCTTCTCCTGCTCCTTCCCTTCAGCCAGACTGTTCGCTACAGTGCTGATGCTCTGTTGGACTAACTGTGTTGAAGGCAGCAGAGGAAACCCTTTGTTCTTTGGTCTCTTGCTAATAGCCAGGAAAATTCTGCCCTGCTCATGGAAACAGAGCTTCTCTCCTGTCTCTGTAAACATTAGTGTTACCCATAGAACTCTGCTGCCGGGGTGTGTGCGTCTGGCCATGTTAATCCGTGAAGAACAACAGTCTACAGCTGTCCATACAAAATGGGTGGGGATGGTGGGTTTTAATTGTTCTTATGTGAAAAATACTCATATAGGTGAAAGAGGAAGTGACTTAGGTGCAGCACAGAACTATCTCCACCTAATTCACCCCAGTATTGAAACATTATTTTTGGAATGAACAGGATAGCAGACAAGGTTAAGATACAGTGCCACCAGGTACTTAAAGCAAGAAAACTAAAAGGGACTTTAAGTGTAAAAAATTTAAAACGAACATTGAATAACTGTTTCCCTCCCCTATTTCATATCCTATTATCAGCGTATTTCATAGCTGCTGAGTGTTTTCTTCAGTATCATTTTTCATATCTACAATCCTTTATCATGTAGCTCATTGGGCTGATTTGTTGAAAATATTTGTCTCTTTTCTAGGCAGAAACTGAGCTTTTGATTGTATGTCTGCCAACTAACACCTACAGTTAGTTCCAAATTCTGCAAAGCTCTCTGTTTCTGCAGCACAATTGCATGTTTTATGTTCGCTGCAAGCTGTCAGGATAAAACCTCACAAAGTCTCACAAATGTGACTATGGCCTCATTTGATAACCCTTAATTTAGAATAAAATGCTTAGGAAGGTCACAAAACATAAAAGGCCTTTTAAGCAATTGGCAATCTTTTATTTATTTATTGTCTAAAAGCAGAGAGGACTGTATAGCTGGTCATATAAATCCCTTGTCAACAACAGGCAGCTTTACAGTTCGTCTTTTAAAGATGAAGTATCCATTTTCATTGCCAAATGGATGTCCAAAAGTGCACTCCCTGCTAATGTTTTAAACCTCTCACTGGACTCTATAACTCATAACAACTCCTCTGGGAAGTAATTATCATAAATTATCAAAATCCCATCTCCCTTTTATCTGATTTCTTCTCTCCATGTCTTTTCTGCTGACCTAAAGTAAGGTTTGCTCTTTGTTGTAAGTGGAGAGTTAAGTACATAGATTCTCTATTTTAGATCCATTTGTTTTCATTTAGAATAATGCTGAGACTGAATTTTCTGGTGTGTTTTTGACCAACGTGTATTTGACGTGAGCAGAGTTGGTCAGTGTGTCAAACAGAGTTTACCTTTGAGTGAAGTGTGTGAGGTTCCCCCCCTCCACACCCTTTAACCACAGAGGACCGAGCACATGGGTCACGGCATTCCACAAGGGGATTGTGGAGTGTGCATGCTGGCCTGGTTTCCTTTTGGACAACAACTTCTCCAAAAATCCCTAAGTTGACATTATTTTTGGATTGGGGAATTGGACCAAGGTCTGTTGTAGCCTGTCTGTGTTATAATTTGTCTGGCCTACATACCTACATATAAGATTAGCCTTTAATAAGGTTAACACTGTTATCAAACCTGGGGGGTAGGGAGCATGTAATGGCTGAGAAAAAAAAAGTTGTCAGGTTAGCCTCAAGTATGAGAGATATTAACCAGAAGAAACATAAATGTGAGTTTTAGATTATAAAATGATATGTAGCATTGCATCAATAGCACTGCATGCATAAAAAATGTCGTTTTCACTGAGTAACAGTTTCTGTCCATCACAGCTGTTGCACCATAATCTCTTTGCAGTAAACAACGGTGAAGTAGATGTCAAAACACAGCCCAGAGATGGAATTGGATTGTTTTCCCACTCAAACATTCCTCCCAACTCCCCCTGTCTGAGATTCCTCTCAGAAAACTGTCTTTGTCCGATACACAGTGCATTATCTCTCTTCCCAGCTCTCTTTGTCAGTATCTCCCTCCCCATTCTTATCAGTGCAATTAAGTTTAAATGCTTGAAATGATTGTCATTGTATAGTACAAAAGCTGTTTGGGGTTTTAAACATTACCATCATTAACATTCACAGTGTCATGATGCCAAAAGAGACATATATTGATATGACTGAGTGCACTGTCTACTACGCTGACCCTCAGCTGTTTTTAAAGCGCTGATTGTTGAGTGTGTAGAAGGAGACGAGGAAATCTGATTACATCATTGCACCTGTTGCTACACTGACATATTCATTTTCCCACTGGAACCTTAGACTGAAAACTGTAGCTTGCAGGGTTTGGGAAAGTAATATATTGTAAATACAACATTGTGGGCCAAAAGTCTAAAGCTCCTAAATTAAAGGTGAAGGAAATTTGAGAAATTTCTGCCCTCAGCGTTTTGTTCCACTTTATTTCACTGTTGTCATAGAAACAGCTTTCACACCTGTCCTGTGGAGCAGTGAGTGTATCCAGGCGGGTCCCCAGGGCTGATGTCATCATCGCTTCTGGATGAGAAACCTCTTAAGTCAGGCGGGGCGGTTTCTGAGGTGCTGAGTGAACACTCCCATCTTAGAGGGAGTATATTACTACATCCAGCTGGGAAACTGATAACATGATGAGTGTGCAGACAGTGTGTCAGACAAACAACAAAATTGCCAATGTACAGTAAAAAACTGTGATTTTTGAAAATTATACTCCAGGACTTTAATTGTATAGTTGCTTTAATGTCCAAAGGAAAACAGTCTGGTTTGAAAAGGAACATTAAACTTCATCATAGTAAGATCAGAAATCTCACCAGGATTTGTTTATGTGCATTTCTGCCTATTTAGGCAGGTGTGGTTAACCAGTGCTGTTTTTATACTCAGCATTTTACTTCACCCTTAAAACACAATAATGATGGCAGCCGTCTTCAAAGGAAACCATTCTGTGTTAGTTGTCCATATTCCAGAGGAAGGGGGAAATGCCAAGCCCTGAAAGAAGTTTTGAGTTTTAGCAAAGGCAGCACATGTGTACAGAAAAGGCAGAACCACAAGAAGAGAAACCAAACCTCTTCTTACAGGAGAAGTCTCACAAACAACTCCTACAGGCCCAGACAGAGTGGATCCAACCCAGAGCAAAGCTGGTTCTGTTTGTCCACCTGGTCCTTTCTGGCTTGGTCAATGGACCAGAACTAGTTTTCTAGACTCCTCCTTCCAGTTTAGTGTGCTTTAGCTTAATGCTCACAGTCATTGTTGTTTAACAGACCACATCTGGAACAAGGCAAGGCAGAGTAAAGGGAGAGCTACATCTGGATTTCAGTGTACTGTTTCTGTAAGATGCTCTCATGTGCCTTCAGGATTTTATCATGATTTATTTGATGAGGAAACTAGAAACATTTGACCATGATGCTTACAGGCACATACACATTTGTAGAGTATGTTAATCCAACGCTCATTAAAACGTGCTCATACATCATACATAACACAGCACATGTTGCTTACACATTTGGGAAACATGTTCTCATATACAGTATCCAAGAAGACGCATAAAAAAGTTGCTAACTGCAACAGTGTGTAGGATGGATTATAGGCTCTCTTCTTAAATAGCTCTCAAAGGTGTCGCTTTCTCCATAATTCTTTTTCAATTTAGTCCCATGTCTCCAAATAGGCAGGCATCTCAAGTGTAATCCACTTGTACTTTTGCGTGGATAGATCTCAAATAAAGAGCACCACATTATCTACAGGGGTGGACTATTAAGCTCCCTATGTGAAACTTGCTTTTGAGGGTTTTTCTGGATAATATGGATGACGCAACCTTGTCTGCTGCACCACAGATCAAAGTGACCCCACTGCAAGTTACACGACATAGTAACTGTTCTGAAGATGTATAATTACACCCCATATTACATTCATGTTACAGGGAGGTCTTCTGTTACTGGAGTTTATACCCTCATGTTGTCACTCTTCCAATCTCAGATCCTGTCACTTTGAACTTTCTCTGATTATCTTGTGATAGATTAAAGACGGCTCATGTGGTTTAGCCATAAAACAGTCAGAGGACAATAATTCTTTGCCATTTTTCTTTTTTACTACTCAACTACTGTATCACATAAGGATGTTTTGGAGTTTTACTACTTAGTTCATTGTTTCTAATCCTATGCCTCCCTCCTGCAGATGCGAATCCTTGACAAATTTCCAATTGAAGGAGGACAGAAGGATCCCAAAAAGAGGATTATTCCTTTTCTGCCAGGTAATAAATGTTTACAAAATGATATATGATATGATATAATACAATATGGTAAGATTTACAACTTAATTTCAGTTTAATTTTATATGAAGTGTATTCTCAAGGCTCAAATGTTATGTATATTATATTATTATTATATTATATTGTATTATATATTCTTAAAGGCTGAAATATTAATGCCTTCACATATTTTCAAGAACAGCAAACAAATGTTTGTCAGTCCTCCTACATGCTTCATAGCATGGCCTACCACATTGCATTATGTTATTAACTGCCATACTCCTCCCAAGCCAAATCAATTTGCGGTCTGCCATAGCAGTAGGAGTATGGCAGAGAGGGATTTGTCTAATCTGATAAACTCATTGTGGCCCAGAGCAGAGGAGAGCACAGAAGAGTCCCTTTGTTAGACAAGCTTTACTGCTCAAGTCTGCCCAGTGCTGTTTTGATCTTCTGTTAAGCCCACCTTTGGGCTGAACTATATGCCTTTACACTCAACAAACACTACACACATTTTCACTGCTCAGTGGGCTTTCTCACCAATATTAATAGCTGTTTTCCTGAGAGGTTAACTTGTGAGAAGGCAAACATATAAATACTGCAACTACCTTTGAAAATTTAGATTGGAGAAAATCTTTTTGGACTTGTATGTAGGATTATTAAAAGAATATGTTCTATTCTCTCAGCGTGAGCCCCTTAAAAGTGTGTTTGAGCAACAATTCTGTATATTTCTCCAGGTAAAGTTTTATTTCGACGAAGTCACATAAGAGACGTGGCTGTCAGACGACTGAAGCATCTGGATAACTACTGCAAGGTACGACAAAGGCTGTAAAGACATAAACAAAACTCAGAATAACTGAATAGTTTTATCTACTATTTGCAAAATCATAGATGGGTTTCTTAGGCAAAAAATATTGACTAGTCATTCTTTGGTTAAGTGTTGCCAGGAAGACAATTGATCTGGGTTTATGGCCACTCCCTGTGAGAATTTGCCACAGAAAATTCAATGCAGGCCTCAGCATTTATCTTCCCCGCCAGCCTCAACAGGAAAGAAACAGCTCTATCTGCATTGGTCATTTCCTGTCACCAATGTAAATAGCTGGCTTATAAAGGAAACAGGGGAAATGGGGGCACACAGGGGTAAAACAGAACCCGAAGAGCAAGAATGAATCAGCAACTGTACTCGTAGCCCTGAATGCAGATGACTGCCTGACCTTTTTCTGTTCATTAGGTTGAGGAATGTGGTGCAGGTGCGGTGCCAAGTGTAGCAACAGTTTCATTTAGAGGAACTGAACTAGATTTGCTGTGAAGGCAAGAGACTTAAAGGAAAGCCTGTCTTAAGAGAACAAGATTTATTTTTTAATATTGTTTCTGACTCGCGTGCAGTGGGCTGAACCATCCCTTTCTGAATGTATACATATGCAGCTGGGACTGAGGTTTGCTATATCACCCCTGTGTGTTTTCTTTTGTGCTTCCCTCACTCTGAGCTCAGAACTGTCTTCCTTCCCCTCCACACCCTCCACATCTCCGCCCGGTGTGGTCTTCCCATCCTACTGACGTACATACAGTGACTAAGAGTTACAAAAACTGGTTACTCATTACCATTCAAACCAAACTTAAGCACTCTTTTTACCTTTAAATAGTGCTGGGCAGATTGACCAAGCATTTATATGACAGTATTTTTTTATGTTTAGTAGTTTTACAGTATGTTAATGTGTATTTATTTATATTTCATGACTAGGCCTTTTACGTTGGTTTTTGTGGCTTATTCTCCTGTTATTGGTGTCTGGAATATAAAACATTTCAGTTTCATCATGTATAAACTAGAGGCTTTACAATATGATTGGCTATTTTTTTCCCCAAATATTTTTATTGAAGAAAAATAGGACACTTCCAATCACAGAATTACAATTTACAATCCTTTTTGATACCTATATGCATATATACACACATTTACACACGCACACACACACACACACACACACACACACACACGCACACGCACACACACACACACACACACACACACA
>JAPQRP010000009.1:22216464-22229550 GCA_037367295.1 Apogon hyalosoma | reverse complement strand
ACATATGGCAAATTAGGTCCCTGTCTGTAACGCCAATTACAGGATATAACAGAAGGAATATTTAATTATAGATTTGAAACTTCTATGGAAATTAATCCCGCTGGTAGATACAAAACATCAATAAAGCTTTTCATAAACTCCAGCACCAGGTGGTAATATAGTAATAGAAGTAATTGTGCTCAGGTGTAAAGTTGTTTCCCAAAAAAACAAAAAACAAAAAACAAAACAAAAAAAAAAAAACCCACACACATAGGTAATTATAAACCAAATGATATCATACCTGCAATGTAACTTTGTACTGCATTGTATTTTTAGCAAGTGATAAAAAGTTGTATTTTACTGATCCTCATGGGTAATGTATGTACATCCTAACATGGTAAAGTGTCTAATTTTATGGCCACTGCCACAGCCAAGGACAATAAATGAAATATAGCAATTATTAAAAATGTGCATGAAAGCATCACCTCCAAGTTTTGTCTACTGATAAATAGTTCAACTTTACCTATTTCTAGCAAAATACCCCTGCATTGTCTCTGTTACGGTCATTTTAAAAGGAAACTGATTAATATAACCAAGTAATTTTATTTTATTTTGGAGCTTTTATTCAGTTTATGTTGCTGGTACAAAATTATAATCTCTCTCGTTTGCTTAGTTTGACAAAATCTGCAAAGATTTCTGCAAAAATCCAAAGGTGAGCATCTCTACTCACTCCTGATTGCAGTCTAAAACAGTTACTATTGCTTGCTTAGAAATGAGACCACTTTCATTAACAAACAACCAGTCTGCAACATAACACAGGCAAGGAAACAGCTTAAAACCTTTAAAATCTTAGCCTTAACCATGCCACCCCCATCACTACTCCTAACCATGTCTGTAAAATACAGTGATTAATGTATGGATACCTCTTTTTGTCTCCAGATGGGAGGTAGGTACACACATAGTGACTGTGTAAACATATTTTTCATCCCCGTGATTAATGCAAGGGCTCCCTCATGCATGGACTAAACTGTAACAAGAGACAATATAATTGTTTTAAAGTCTTTTGTTTTACAGCCTTAAGTTTAATATTACAACAGTGTTTCACCACAAGGGAAGTTATTAGTGGTTGATTTGTGGTCAGATTACCATTCTTATCCCCTTACATCATTGTGAAATTATGACCAAGCTTTACTTACAATTTGGGGCAGTACGCTTTACTTAACTGGACTGGTGTGTGCATTTGTGTGGATATGAACAGATTCCTTACTTTTCTTAAGTTTAATTACACTGCTTTTTTTTTTCTGTATTCAAACCAGACATCCAATCTGTCAGAGTGATTTCCTGTTCAATGATGTTGACCTATTGACCCCTGAGTTGGAGGTAACTCCAGCAGAGGTTAATCTTAGGTCATCTTTGGACAGCAGTGTCTGTGTAATGTATACACGTAGCAGGGCAGATACTTCAGTCCTCTGGCTTGGCTGAGAAATGTGAGCAAAGGACTAATATCTCACACATTCCATTTCTAATAGGCCCACCTACAAAGAGTGAGCTGCAGTTATGTGCAAACAGATGGTTATTCTCAACTGAAGCTCAGGATGGACTCTCAGGGGTTTAGATTTTTAATGATGTGTTCAGCCCTTCCACTGTATGAATATGTGTGCTGAATGTGCATCTTCTGGCATGGCACATTATAAGGTTAACGGAATAAAAACTGTGAATCACTCCTCTCCATTTTCTTCTTAAGCAAATATTAAACTTTGCCCCCAAAACACAGGCACCAAGTCTTAAAAATTTAATAGCATTTGGACATATTTTGCTTCCCTTAACTTCCACACATCTATTAGATTTTACTAGTGATAGGAGGAGGAAAGTGCACAGAGCCAGAGTTGTGTGCTCAGTCTCCTCCTGGGAAGAATATTATTCCAGCTCTGTGCAAAGGGTCACTAGCGAGCAGGCCAGGTCAAGCATCTACTTTATCCCCATCATTTCTCCCCAACCCTCTGTAGCCTTTCCTTCAGTTTCATCTCCACCCTAGTGGATTTTGGCAAAATAAACAAGGCATTCATCATTTAATGCTTGAGAAATGTGTTATTGTGTCACATGGTTTGGCTTGTTGGGCTATTCATCAGACAGATAACAACAGTATAATCCTAATTCCAAAAAAAAAAAAAGTTGGGATACTGTGGAAAATGTAAATAAAAACAGGATGCAGTTATTTGTAAGTCTCTTTCACCCATACATTTTAGGCAGAGACAGTGTATTGTTGACAGCAATGAATCTCCAAAAAAGTTGGGAAAGGGCCATGTTTACCGCTTCTTTTTAACCCAAGTCCATAAATATTTGGCAAGTGACTAGAACAGTTGTTCTGTTCTTGTCTGACATAAGATTGTAGCTGCTCAACAGTCTTAGGTCTTCTTTGCCATATTTTAGACCTCATGATATGCCAAATTGTTTCAGTTGGGTAAAGATTGAGAATGCTGGTAGGCCAGTTCAGAAATGATAGAAGTCATCCAGCCCAAATTATACTAAACTACGTAACAGCAAAACGTTCTTCTACTCTGAAGCCATTCTGTTGTATTAGGTGCAATTTAGCATTGTCTTGCTGAAATGCACATGGCCTGAAAAAGACTTTATGAGGCTGAGATCATACAGTCGCAGAAAAAATTATTAGATCACCCTTGTTTTCTTCAATTTCTTGTTCGTTTTAATGCCTGGTACAACTAAAGGTACATTTGTTTGGACAAATTTAATGATAACAAAAAAAAAGCTCATAAGAGTTTAATTTCAGCGCTGATATCTATCCATTTTCCATGGTTTTCTTGATAACAAAAATCACTTAAGTTCTTCCATCAATAGCTATAGCATTGTACTGACAAAAACAGTGCTTTTAGGCATTCCATGTTTTCTTTTCTGTCTGTTTTAGTCACATGATACACACAGAAGTTAGTACTTGATTGCATAACCATTGTTTTGGATAACTTTTGAAGGTCTAATAATTTTTCCCGCGACTGTATGTTGATCTAAAACCTGTATAGACCTTTCTGCATATGCAAGCTGCCCATTGCTTAGGCATTAATGCACCTTCATACCAGCACAGATGAAGGCTTTTGAACTGAGCACTGATAACAATACACATGGTTGCCATCAAAATCAAGATTACCTTATTTTTTTCTTAATATGATCATTTTCTCATTTTGACTCATTGATATGTTTTCTATGCTCTACTGGAAATAAGATGGGTTTATGAAATTCTCCAATCACTGCATTATCTTTTATTTACTTTTAAAATAGCATCCCAACTTTCTTGAAATCAGTGTCGTACATGTCGTTGCCTAAAGAACTACTATGATCTGCTCTTCTCTTTATTTAGGAAAGAATATAAACATTTCAAATAGTACATGGCATTTAAGTTGTTGAGAGCTGAACACCTACTACACATTTCATTCATCCTTTGGAAACCCATGACCTGGGTGTAGAATTGTCTGAGACAAACCACAGCTGCGTTTGTGTTGCCATAGAAATTAATTTCTCATCTCATAGACAGTGATGAAAGTCAATCAGCTGTGGGTGTGTGATAATTTTCTTCCACAGTATGAACATTTCAATAAGATATAATATAAACATTGTTTTCGCTGTGTCCAATTTTGTAGAGTGTTCATTGTTGAATTTATTATTTTTTATTTTAAAATCAAGGAAGTACATATTTTATGGTTTTAATGAGCTGAGCAGAGTTGTAAGATATTACGTATGTGATCTGAAATGTCTCATGCTTGTTCCTGCATCTGGAAACAGAAACGCTTGGTGCCAAAAATGACTTTATCTTAAGTAACAAAGGAATATCATTACGGGTAAAAAATATTTTGATTAAACACGGGGTGTTGCTGTGCTTAAACTATCCTGATCTTTTTAAACTGCTTGCCAGAGACTGACATATTTTATTGTTTGAAATTGCAGTGATATTAATGCAAATGCAAAGTTATGTCATTAAAATCTAAACATCAGTGGCTCATGTTATTCAGAATGACAGGGTCAAATCTGAGTTAAAGAGCCTTGTTTGTACAACACTCTAACATAATATATGTCTGCCATGGCAATAAACTGGTGTCCATAGAGCTCGGAGGGTTGACAAACCGGCTGTAACCTGGAAAGTGCCGGACAAGGTTTATCCAAACATGTACTCATATCCATAACCGACCGTGGCTCCAGTCCTGCTGCTGCCCTCTCTAGAGAGCCAGGTGTCTGTTCCCATCTGCATCAAACCTCAGCTTCTCCTCAGGGCACTTTCTCTGAAGGTCTGCTAACTAAATGGGGACATGAAGCCAGCCAGCACTTCCTAAAATATGTATCGATCTGCGTACACATATACTATCAGTACATGCACGCAAAGATAGTGTTGAACATTGGGATATACTTGGAATTCTTTTTGCATTTCCCATTACACAGTAAAACAAATTCCCATTAACTTGTGTAAATAATTCTGTGAAGCATCATTATGTGCAATATGAAATGAGGCATAGTCATTCAAATTAACCTGAAATAATTTTAGTGGCTGATTTATTTTTAATTTATTTGCTTGGAACTGATTAATTTCTGCCAAACGGATGTATTTTTTTTGGCTGAATAGATATAATAACTGTGTCAGAAATGATCAAAGTTATCTAGTCTAAATTATACTAAATCAACCATAAAAAGCTTTCTTTTAATTGCAAGTGTTGATAACATGTTTCACTCAGACAACTTGTGTTTCAAAGGTTTTTTGACAGCAGGAGAATATATTTAGAGTTCACTCATCACTCACCCAACATACATATACATATTGGGGAGAGGTGAATAAATATCTTCCCACCCAATAAGCTGCAAAGATTTGGAGCCTAATGTGAGTTATTTCTTCATGTGTCAGTCTGGGTCTAGACGTGAGCTGTGGTCACAAGGGGATTATGTTTTCTAGTGAAAAGATATTAGTGTTTCCCTTATTTTCATGGATGAAGGTTGATTTGTTTTGTGCAGGAGTAGGTGGCGCACACAGAAGTACAAAATATCCTTGTGTCTCTTTGCTGTTGAGTGTCAAAGCACAGAGGGGGTTCAGTGACACTGATGGAAATCCATTCGGTGTTTGTTACAGTTCAGTCATTAGAACAGAAAGACGCTTTCACATCTAAACATGAATGAGACTCATCGGGGGATATGATACTGTTGTCAATTCACTAAATGCTGTTTTGTTAAACGGAGGCAGCTGCATACAGCTCTACAAACAGATACATACACACATGGCAGTATATAGTACAAAAAGATTTGCTCATTTGCTCTATTACTGTCCTTGACACACTCCCTAACACACATACTCGTCCTCCACACGCCTGTATGTGACCCACCCTATCCCCCTCCCTTAGTGGGTCAAGTTCTGCATGCATTCTCAACGGGGGTTTGGCTGGTACTCGTGTGCCAACTGTCTTAGGATTGTTCCAGGGACTGAGTTGTGACTGGTTACTGGTTTGATCAAATCTGATTTACACACACTGACCATGAGTCTCTGGTGTTGTTTCTTTTTCAGAGACTCTGGAGGCTCTGGCAAACGTAAATCAGGTAAGGAGTTTTAATCTCATCTACAAAGTGAGATGTGCTATGCTCTGTATATTAGTATTTTGTCTTTATTTTACTGACTTGTAATTTAAAGTAATAGTTTAGTATTTTGGTATTTAGTCATCTTCTTCCCAGGGGTAACATGAGAAGAATGATGCTATCTGTTCATTGTATATACATGCACAGCAAGATGTTTAGTTTATGAAATTATTAACCCATAAGGACCCAGTGTGACATTTGTTGCGGTTCCCAAATAAATTTTTCTCTATATTTAACCATTCTTTAAGTGGTTTATCACCATTTATTGTAATATTATCTTCTGTATTTTGTGTTTTTTTTTTTCTGTGAAATTCAGGTATTTTCCAACATTTAATTTACTAAACATGTAGATGTTCAGAGAAGTGCAGAGTAAATTTGAGGATTATTATATCAAAACAGAGAAAACTGAAGAAAAAGTGACTTATTCAGCAAAATCTAACACTAACTGACCATATACCCAATGTGTCCATCCACTGTCCTTGATCCAACTTCATGGGTTTTACTGGTGAATCAATGTTGTAGAAGATGACAGTGTTTCCATGGTAACTACATAGCTTCGGAACATCCAAATGGATGACCATGATAACCATGAAAAGATGAAAAATTATGTTTTACACCAATTATTTACATGGACTGATAGGATTAGTAGATCAACAGTTATTAAACATTTTATATCAGTAGAGGATTTTGGAGATGGTGGATGTTTAGGTCTTGGGACAATACCCAAGACCCAAGCCCACCTCTTTGTGAAGGTGGAAAAATAAAAAAAAAATAACCTTCAAGAATTATCTCCACTGTCATAGTGGTGATAACAAGTGGTGTTCCTGGGAGTCCTTTATGTAAGTTACAGTAACACTACAAAATGTTATTGTCATATGTAAATCATGAAAAGATGCTTGGAGGCAGAATTTCTTACCTCTAGACACTGCAAGATGAGCTGTTTTCCTGTGCATCATTCATTTCTGTGACAGACTTTAGGTTAAAAGTGCAGCACATGTCCAAACATGCCTTGTCAAACTAAATTAGAAAAACATTCATGATATCACATTATATCAGCTCAGCCCCACCTGTTTGTGGTGCTGTGCTATGTACTGTGTAAATTCACTCTGGCTGCTGGAGTGATGTCTGTGTGTGTGAGTGCAGTGAAGACAGAAAGACTGAGTGACTCAGCTGAGCATGGGGACGCAAGCGTAGGAGGAAGCAGAAAAAGTATGAGAGGGGTTTAGTGAACAGCTGTTAAAGAGATGTGTATTGGTGCACGCGTATCTGTGCATGCAGTCTTAGAATACCCACTTGCATTACTAAATTACACATTAGTCCTGCAATCAGATGCAAAGTTGCTGTGGCTGTCCTTAAAATCTGCCACATTTATATACAACATAGCTGGGCAGTGACCATTTAACTAAATGACCTTCTGTAAGTTAATTTGCTGTGGGTGATCCACTCTAAAGAAAGGCTGCACTGGCGTCGCCTCCAAACGAAATGAGACCCCAAACTAATTTCATTATGTGTTCCATGGTATTGAGGCTTTATGTAACACAGAATTCCAGCTACACTGAGAAATGGAAAAATTGTCTTATTTCAGCTGTGTGTGTGTGTCAAGTAACCTAAATTCAGTCTGCACAAGATATTAGATTGGTTTCCATGTATATTGGGTGCTTGGAAACTTGGTCAAACAGTTTGTGGGCAGAGTTTTAAAAGATACTCAACTGTTTAAAACTATAGTTTGAGTCTATATATGTCTATAATTTCTAAGATAGTAAGATAATGGTTCAACTACATAGCCTGGCCAGGAAAATAAGAGCCCTCATAAATAGTTCAGACCCTTCCTCTGGATAATTACAGCACTGATTAATGTGTTTCAGGTCTTTAACCCTTTAACTGATGCAGTGAGTTGAGTAACTTCTCATTTCTTAAAGGGGTCATATTTTGCTAAACCCACTTTTATTAGTCTTTGGTTCATTTATTTGTGTATTTGGACCCTAATAGTTAAAAGGTTTGAATTTGAACCCTCCAGGTGCTCCAAAGCTATTTTTATATTCATTTGGGCAAAAATCTTTTAATTCCTGCCTATAACTAGTTACGTCACGACATTTGCACATATAAGGTCAAGACTTCCAACAAACATTTCTTCGAGTATGCCATAACTGTTTGTCAGCAGCAGTGGTTGTAGTCCAAGATGTCCAAACTTTGAGCCCATTACATAAAATGTTCAGTTGTTGGTTGAACAGGACAGAGCAGCACAGTCAACAACCTGGAGGTGGTGGGGCGTGAAGTGGCTCATGTGCCTTTAAAGGGCCAGCGCTCAAAACAACCTTTCTGGTGTCATTACTCAGAAATAGAGTTGAAGATGGACCTGTGGAGTTGAATTAATGAAGAATTCAGACCCAAGCAGAGCATTTACAGTTTATGTAGATCGCAGAGAAATGTTTTAAAATGCATAATTCCATTTTAAAAAAAAAAGCAAAAATATCACTCCTTTAAACAACCACCAGTTTGATAGAGAGCCTCAAGTTTGGACTGTTTCAATGGTAAAAGGGCAGGGAGAGAAGAGAGGTGGATGAAGTGATTACCCATCATGCCTAGTGCCAACAGTACAAGCCTATAGGGGCAGTTCTTCAGGTCGAGGTTCAGACATGTGTCCAAAAAAATGACAGAAGTAAATGTTATCACGCTGTGTTGTGGGGAATTTCTTGTGGTACTGGTGAAGAGAAGAAATAAAGTTGCTGAGACAAAAGCAGTCTTTTGTAAAAAAATTTCTACGCAGAAGGAAAACAGTCTGACAGAGTAGAGGGTAGTTTGAACAGAGTGGCTCTGAGAAGAAAGGGTGTTGGGTAGACTTATACAAAATAATCTTCATAACAAGAGACAATATTATCTGTTCTGGTCAGCAGAGGAATATGTGCCTGGAATTTAACATCGTAAATGTGTTTTAGTTCAGTGTCCTCCAAGGATGCACAGAAGGCATGCGAACCTGATAGATACAAACAGGACTGCGCATGATTTATTCAAGCAGGCCGGACAGGAGATAGAGCAAAGCTTACGAAGTCAAAGGTCAAGCTGTTATTCACACATCAGAGACCACTAAGTGAAAACATAAACATCTTATAATCCTAACACATTCAACATAGGTGTAGTAGTTCTATAACACTAAGATGAAGTACTAACATATGGAGTAATATAAATTTTCCATTACACACCGCTTATTTTTGCATGACATTATTTGTTTTTAAGGAAGACAGAGAGTTGAGTTGTGTTTCTATTCTCTTCACGTCACTTTGCTTTGACACGTACACACAAAAAAAAACATCAATGAACAAACATTTGCAAGATAACTGGACTGAAAGTGACTCCAGTTAGCTCATCACAAATAAAGTTCAAGAGGACAAAGTAATTGTGCAGGTCTTCTCAGAGTAGTCCTGGAAGGAAGAATAACACAGCAAGAGCAAACTTTTCTATTTCTCCCCAAGTAAATTTCTGTGATATGGCCAATTTTCCAAAGATGCTTCGGCACTTTATCTTTGTTGATTAACACAACATCTCCAGTCTTTGTCAAAAGGTCTTTTTACAAGAGATGAGAGATGTGCAGATCTCAGTTCCATAAGATATTCTTTTCGCCATCGGTACCAGAACATCAACAATCTGTTGCCTATATTTCCAAAATATGAACTATGAAATATTAGTGTATGGGACCATTTATTTGGCTGAAACTAAGTTAAAGTAATCTCAACAAATACACTATTTTCTGTTGTATTAATATGTTGTTTTAAGTGTTTTAGAATTTGTTTTTTTGAGAGCTGAAGTCCTGTCCCTTCTGGTTCCACTCCATGGGACCTTATTGCAGAAAAATTTACATTACAGTCAATGGCAAGGGATAACTTATTTTTGATACCCTTTGAATTATGGCATCATTTACATATATGATGTTTGTCTGTTTAAAAGGTATTTTTTAAATATCAGAGTGTGAGAATACATAAATAAAAACAAAACTACACACCTAACAGCAGCAGAGGTGACTGGTCTGTGTAAAGGTGTCTCTGGTATTTGTGACATGTATCATGTGATGAGGAAGCAGAATCATCTGTATTTGTCAACTGCGTGAACACATAGAAGACACAGTTCAGTGTAATCTTTTTTTCTGCAGTTGGGATATCAAGAGAGAGTGTAACCGTTCCATTCCCATGCAACCCATTAACATGTTTAACACACAGTTAGATATTCTTTAGTTAGAACCGGTAAGTTTACGGTGTCATCAGAGAGAGTGAAAGGCAGATGTAGGACTAACATCTTGACTCTTTTATTTGTAATACTGGAGTCTGATTTTGGGGGGGGGGACTTTTGTGTGTGTGTGTGTAGTCATATTTAATACATATGTAGCTTTAACATTTTACTAATGTCACATGTTCACTTGAATATTACAAATATGGGAACATCCGTAGATTAAAGAAACCTATTTACATGCTTTAAACCACTTTCTATAAATTCTTGAAAAGAATATTTAAATAACTTGAAACACTAAAAATACTGCTTGACATTTTTAAGTAAACTCCTACCATGTGACTTTTTGTAGTATATTTTGCTCTTATTGTTAATTTTGTCATTTTTAATAAAGTAGTCAGAGCTGCTTAGTTTACAATGTACATGTCTTCATAGAAATGCTTTGCTGTAGTTCAACCACTTCCAGTGTGAAGCAGTGGTTAGTTTGCAAATACTTTGAAAGTAGTTTCCTTCAGACTGTATATACTGCCAACTATGGTTTAAATATTGATTGATGAGGCTACCTATACCAATAAAAACAATAACACCAGGTTTTGTGTCCAGTGGTCATGTTAATTTACTGTCTACAGTTAACACTGAGCACATACTGTACAGGCCTCTCCTTCTTGCTTGCTCAAGCTTCACCACTGCCCCCATGCTGGACATTAGAGGTTAGTGCAGCTGAAAGATTGATCTTTCCCTTGTAAAGCAGGACAGCAGATAAAGTGCACCGAGTCTGTGGTGAATTTGTGCTGTAGCTGCAGCTTATGGTTTCCATAATTACAGGCTTCTGGTCTCCCATAAGAGTTTACTGAGCCCCTGCCCTAACAGGAGAATGTTGCCCTTTACCACAAAACTGTAAGTGGTTAGAGGTTTAAGTAAGAACTCTGTTTACCTGGCAAACTGTTCAGATCTGAACAACTTATGCACTCAAAGATGGCCGTGTACTGTTAGACTCATCACACACACACACACAATCATTGACGTCATTATTCTGTGTGTGTTTCCGTCTCACTCGCTCTTCACCTGTGGTACATTTAATAGATGTCTACATTTTATCTGATTTTAATTTCTCATTCATTTTTAGTTGGCTTTAGTCCCATATATCTTATATATCCATCCAAATTACAAATTAAAAAAAAATTGATTGTTGGTTGTGGCCATTCCCATTATCAACAGAGCATCATGGCTGAATCCTTTTGTACATGAAGACAGATTACCCCTTATCTGACATAAAATGGAGTTGTCAGATATTGTGCTTGTCAGTATGAACCACTCCTAGATAACTGGAATAGATTAGAGGACACACAAAGACTTTATGTTTTTCATAATTTGTAGCAAGGAAACATGTATGGATGAAATGTATTCACTAGGTAAAACAAAGCAGCTGAATTACCAGTTAACTCAGATTTTTGGCACATCAACTGTTTACCACATGTGAATAAAACCATTAAAAGTGTCTTTATGATCAGGAGCATCGTATCGTCCTCAGAACATCAAGAATAATCTGTTCTTAATGTGCAATCAAGAAAGACAGATGAATGGACAGACAGAAATTGAGGAGAAAAAAAGAAAACTGAGCGCTCGGGGGTGTAGTGCATGTGAAAAGCAGATGGAGAGAAGAGGAGAGGAGGTTTACGTGGCAAGTGGAAACCATTTCAGTGTTGTGCGCGGACTGAGGAAGTGTATTTATGTGTGCAGACTTGCTGTCTTTATTTGAGCTGCAGGTCTCTGGAGGCCTGTAGGGTGGGTGTGTGTGCATGTGAGTGTGTGTTTGTGTGTTTACATACTGTATCAGGGTATGAATATATGCATGCTCAGTGGGAGGAGAAGGGTTAACCTATGCACGGGTCAGGGGTGGGTGGGTCAAGAGGTCTGTGTGTTTATTTGCGTGTGCAGATGGATAAGATTTTTAAACTGGCATAGGAAATCATTAAGTCAATTGAGCACTCCCAAACCACATTAACAAGCATACACTCTTTCAGAAGCCTGTTTCTCAATGAACAGAGACTGAATACCCTTCATCTGACACTACCCCGGTAGACACAGAGCTTTCATGCAAGATGATGAGTCTTACAGTAGTTGGAAGACACATTCTGTGGGTGAAACAAGGATTAAATCAATTGTGGCTTTTTGTTTTTTGTTTTTTTTTTTTTTTAGTAAATGCTCTTGAAAACCATGAATCTTTTAGTTCACGTAATGGATATAGCTTTAGCAGTGTTTTTTTTTTTTTTCAAGTCTAAACTACACTTAAAGTAGAAAGCCAGTCTGGAGTGGCAGTGCTGTCGCTCCACCTCCTTCAGTGTGGAGGCGATCCAATACAGACTGTTCTGTTTCTGATAAGTGACCATTTGTCACAGTGGACTCCACAGCCTGGAAAGGCTCCCACTCTGGGCGCAGCACTTAGGCTTCTTGATACAAACAGTGTGTTGAAGCCAAGAAAAGAAATGTTTAGTAATGAATGTGATTGCTAACTGAGGATAAAACAATTGTCCTTTATTTCTTTTTTCCTTCATGATTGATGTTAACCTACTTTTTTAGTGTTTTTTAATTTCGAAGGGAAACACAATGTTCTTTTGCTTTCATTCATCAGGTTTCATTAGTGATTCAGGCATCCTTGTGTTTAGTATTAGCTTTGAAAAACATTTAAGAAATGGCTGTTTTTTAAACTCTTGTTTGCAGAAATTCCCATGAAATTACCAAAATCAAAAATCAATTATTTCCATTGACAAGTACTGCCTGTGCAATGAAAACATTATAAATCGATTCATCCTCTGCGTCATGGATCTCCATCATTGTCCAAAAATGATTCAAACCCCAGTGAGTCACATTGTAGGGCTGTGTTACATGTTTTTCTTTACAAAAAACATGCAAGTTAGTTTGAACAAAACCCACATACACCAAATATATAGGCTATTAATTGATGTTGAAAAAATACTCCCAACAAATACAGATATTTTCTGATGTTTAGGATAATGTTTTAGGATTTGCTTATTTGTGCCTTTAAAGATTTACAGTCACGGAAAAAATTATTAGACCATCAAAAGTCATCAAAAACAGTGGTTATGCAATCCAATACTAACTCCTGTGTGTATCATGTGACTAAAACAGACAGAAAAGAAAACATGGAATGCCTGAAAGCACTGTTTTTGTTAGTACAATGACGTAGATATTGATGTAAGAACTGAAGTGATTTTGGTTATTATCAAGAAAACATGGAAAATGGATAGA
>JAPQRP010000009.1:22190851-22216364 GCA_037367295.1 Apogon hyalosoma | reverse complement strand
AAATGTACCTTTAGTTGTACCAGGCATTAAAATGAACAAGAAATGGAAGAAAACAAGGGTGGTCTAATAATTTTTTCCACGACTGTACATGACCTCAGCGATGAAGCCAATGTAGAAATATCTTAAAGTTAAGTAGTAATATCACTGATGGCCACTGGGGGCGACGCCAAAAAACACTGGCTCCTGTAGATTTACATTGAGCTTCTCTTGAAAAATACTGAAGTCCTATTCACGCTGGATTCATGTTGCTGACTTCTGGTAATTTGTAATAAATGCAGAGGTCGTCTATGATCCTAGTCCTGTGTTAATCTGCCATGTTGTAAAAATTCCAACACAAATTATCAGCAAACGTAGACGTCCTGGGATAATATTCGTCCAATACGATTCGACATCTCTGTGATTTGGAGTTATTTTTAACATTTTGTATTTCTGACACACATTTATACAGCATATTCCCTGGTCGAGGACTAAGGAAGCTATGCTGTAGATGATAAATGAAGGTTTTTAAAGTGTTTTGGGTGGAAATTTAAGAGCATGGGTATTCACTGAAAGAGCAAACTTAAATCCTTCAGAAAACTGACATGTCAGAGGATGATAAGATGGATGACATGCAAGATAATGCAGCGTATCGAGAGGAATACTTCCTATCTTTCAACAGTTATATCTAAGTGGTGAGCCCTGACATCAAAACAAGGGAATAATATCAGTAAATTTGAGTAAAAAGTAGACCTTGCTTATCCCATATAAATCTGCCATATGAAGCACAGCCATGGTGGGTTAATTTATATGTTATACTAGTTCCCGGTGAATAGGGCTGAAGTCAATAATTCTTTCCATGACTAATTCCAGTCTCATCCAGCTATAGATTTTTCTTCCATCAGTAAGAGCTCAGGCTAAAGCCATCTATTGGCTTTAGTATTTGCTAGTATTAGGCTTTAAGTGACAGGTCTGTTTGACTGTTTGCTTGTCTGCTAAGACTTTCAGAGTTTATAAAACACTTTTTTCTTGACAGACCATTCCGCTGTAATTATGGTAAGTAAGTTCCACTAACAAGTCTATAAAATGACTTTGCTAAGAAGAAGCTGATAAAGTTTACTGTTGTACGGAGTCAATGAACTAGTATTTAGGATTAGCTGAGCTCAGTTCTGCCCCTTTTATCCAAATGTGGTCACTTCTAGCCCCAAAATGCTACATTAGTCATATCCATATCACAAACAACTGGCTTCAAAACAGCAACAGGACTACAGGTCAGACACCATTGGATCCTCTGTCCACTATTAATATACAGCCTAGAGTTTGAACCAATGGGCTTACAGCATCATCAGAAAGTACTAACATCTTGGCCCAATCCCAGTTCACCCCTTGGCCTTCCCCCTTCCCCCTACCCCTTGGCCCTTGCACTTGGCACTACCCCTTGAATTTCCTTATGAAATGAGACAACCCTTCGAGACCTGTTACTTCATCAGCAGTCATCGATTCCGCTATAAACAGATGCAACAACTTTGTTTCTGAAAGAATTCACCGTGCCGTCAGCAGCTGTAACCGTCTCTGTTGCATGGGCTTTGGGCATCTTTTTACGGCTATCAGCTGCAAACTGCAGAAATGTGGTCTATAACACATTAAAATGGCATTAAACGGTCGATCAAATTATTAACTTGATTATGAAGAAAATATGTACACACTGCTCCACTTTTTTTTTTTGTTTTTACCTCCATCTTGCCATTGATTTGAAAAGAATTATGGGAGATTTCTCATACCCCTCCATTTATAGTGTAGTCCTGAAAAAGCTCTGTTTCAATGGCCAAACAGCCCTCCCCCTTAGCACTTCCCTTCCAAGTCATCGAGAATCGGGACACCCCTATCCCTTCACACGAACACACAAAATGGAGGGGTAGGGCTAAGGGAGAGGGCCAAGGGGTGAATTGGGATTTGGCCCTTGTCTAATACTAGAGTCTAGAGTCTCTTTTGTGTATGTTGTTGTATTTAATACATATGTAGCTTTTAACTTTTTATTTTTCTGGCATTTTCACTTTAATATTACAATGCTGGGAACACCCCCAGATTAAATAAATCTATTTGCATGCTTTAAACCACTTTATGCAGCCTGTTTTACCATAAGATGATTAGGAGAAAGTTTCTGTATTATTTGTTTGTGGTCTGCCCTTTCTCCCTCTGGGCCACATACTGATTCAATGACATGAGTGCATCTGCACTACATTGAACAGCAGTGCAGTGTCCCTTTCTAATCCAACTGCACATCTGCTGCTGATGAGCCAAACAAAGGCATTGCACTTTGCCAAATTTTACTCCTCTCAACCCAATTTTGTCCTCATAAAGTTACCCTGGGGTTCAGAATATGGCACCAACACACAAAGACTATTGCCAACTATGCTATCAACCAAAAAGTCTGATCCTGAAAAACTCCCATGCAGGAAAATTCCTTGGTATAAATGGTGAGATTAGACTCCCTGGTTTACTCCTCTGGGTGATGAATTATTGCATAGTTCCCAACTGTTGTCCTGTCTGGATGACGATGATGACGGGTGTGTGTGTGTGTATGTGTGTGTGCGTGTGTGTGTGTGTGTGTGTGTGTGTGTGTGTGTGTGTGTGTGTATGTGTGTGTGTGGGTTCATGTTGGTGAGATGGGGGTTGGATAGAGTTTGGACGTCTGGGGAGCGCAAGGGTGGGAGCAGGAAGCACATGTATAAAGCAGAGTGAGGAGAGATATAAACAGAGAGAGTAGCTAATAGGGTTATGTGATGGGAGCCAAGCAGAAAATACTTTCTTTTCATAGCTCATAAATACCCTAACTGTGAATGCACATATAATATAATTCACATACTAAAACACACAAGCAGGCCCGACACCCCATGTGAAATCACCTTCACTGAGTGACTTATGGAAATAACTTTTCAGGTCTGATGCATTTCATTTAAACCTGTGTTTTTATACACTAATTTATGTAGCATTTTTTACATGCAGTTCTCTGCATAATAGAAGTGCATTTGAAATTAGACCCATCCTGTCCAAAGTTGCCTCACCCCGTTTCTCTCACACATGTTCTCCTTGTTCTGGCTCTGTCTTCCTGCTGTTGCAAAACATTTCATTTCCTGAATGAGGCTGAAATATTAGCTTTTGTTTTTCAGGCCTATTGACTTTGCTGACAAAGTCTTTACTCACCTTGGTTTCAGATTTACTGCTCATTCCAAGCAGTAGTTATTTGTGTATTTTAGAAACCTCCATTTACATCATTTGACATAGATTATAGTTTAATGAGATCGTGACCTCCTCAGTTTTACGAGCATCTGTCTTTAAATTTATATTCCTGATGTATGTGTTTTCTTCTCTAATGAAACAATCTCCACTTGATGGTATTTACTTGAAATTGGGTTCCTGATAGGTTGTTATTGCAGTCTAAGGCAAAATTTTGTAAGACATAATCAATAGTATACTAATTTATATACAGATGATTTGTCACGTGCAGAAGAAATTACCGGTCAAAGTCCTTTTAAAAGCACTCAGCAAAGGTTCCTCACTAATAAAACTGTAAATCAAGGCTGTGTAACCTGAATAACAAAGCTTCTGTTTCTTGTAGTCTGGTATACACTTAGACAATCAGTACTCTTCCTTTTTGTAAAGAAAAGACATACAATTCATTAACAAAGGCTTATTTTTAAATGTTTGTGCTCGATAATGCAATCATGCAACTGAAAATAAATTGAATTATTCTAAAAGCCCTGTAATAGCTATGTCACAACAATATTTTACTCATGTCTCTTTTGCGCTTGATCAATTTTAATTGATCTCTGTGTTCAAACAAACCACTTAACCATAGATTTCAGAGAATAGTGTCAAAAGAAATATCCCCTTTTCTGTAACTAAAGTCATTGCTGTCATATTATACTTTGGTGAACTAGAAGGCTACCCCGAATTTAAATAAAATGTTCTTTCCAGTGTTTCTGCACCCAACATTGCGGTTTAACTAAACATCTTGCACAAATAACGTGAAGCTTCGTAAACCACAGGCCGACCACAGTAATCCAGCGTCAGAGCCTTTGGCAGTTTTAGTATCTAAGATGCTAATGGTGCTGAGTTCATCTTCATAACTTATTAGCTCCGTGTCATTTCAAACCTGCTTGCTGAACCGGAGCACTGTCTGTAAGTTTTATCCCGATTTACAGAAATGTTAATCTTGAGTCTGGGATACCGCTGCCAGGTTGCCTCTTTGGAGCAACAGCAGCTAAATCCAAGTTGTCTCAATCATTCCTTATCTAAGATTTACGCTTTCAGTCTATTGGACTCGATTGCTCTTATTTTCCATCCTAAGAATAAAACAGTTACTCTTTCCATAAACTGTATTTAGGGAAAAATGTTTTAGTTAAACTGGTGACATAATATTTTTGGAAATATTTGCTAATTATGTAGGTCAAGAGCCCATGAACGTAATTTTTCCCTTCGCTAATTATGCTAGCCAGTTATGATTATTAAAAACAGCATGAACGTATGCTAAATAGACACGTGGCCTTTTAGTGTGTTTGTAAAATTTTTTTTATTTCTCAAACATAAAACTTCAGTAGACTGTTTTATCAACTTGAAGAAACATCCAGATCTCCAGCGGCCTTATTTGTGCAAATAGATTTAATCTAAAGTGTGTGTGTGTGTACATACAACAGCCTTCTATAGTGTTTAGCTTTTGCTCCATGGTTAGCAGAAGCCCATGTCAATATGTGAGCTTTGAGTCAGCTGGAGTTGTTTCTGGAGGCCAGCTGACGCCTGTTAGATCTGCTTTAGTCATTTTGAGTTTCAGCTGTGCTTGTTTAAAGATTTGTCATGATCAAGGCTTGAGCAACATTCACAGGAATCTAAGCCTCACTTATTTTGGGGAAAAAATAAAACAACTTCTAGATAATTTAGTTTTGCATTTCCTCACAAAAGTAAACGATTAAAGGCATGAATTCAATCAAAGTGAACCATGCCCTCTTTTAAGTATTGGTCGAATTATGAGATCAGCCACAAACTGAGAAAACTAAGTCACTACTGGTGCTTATATGGTTAACTTTGTGAAATACAGAAAGGAGGGTTTCCATTGGCTGGGCTGCATGCTGTAGTCAGAGCTCTAGTGTTTCATGGAGACAGAGGGCCATCCCTCTAAGCACAGCTCCTGCCCCTTCATCTGGTTCTATTTAAGGCCTCTAGTGCCGACTCTTATGATTGGCGTACACAACCCCCTACTCTTCCTCCAGCTCCAGCCCCAACTGAGGAGAAGGAGGCTTTTTAGCAGATGGTTTATTTTCCAAGGGAAACCATTTCTTTCTCCCTCTCCACTGTCCTGTCCTCAACTGGCTTTAGCTCACTTCTCTGTCACTGCTCTTCAGTTCTTTCTGCTTTCTGATAACTGCTCCCATTTCCACTGTGTTAATGTGTCTACCTGCTTCTTCTGACGTGTTCTCAGCTTTGTTGGACAATAAGGATTTGGCTCCTTCAGTAACACAGAATGGATTTTCTGCAGTTGACCGCTTGATCTTTTACCTTCTGGAGGGAGGTGCTTTTTCTGGGCGCTCAGCATCTCCATTCATCATTGATGTTGGGCTGGACGGGGTTGCAGCTCTATGGCTAGACTCTCAGGAAGATGCACTGAGCCCTGTGAATTTTGTGATTGGCTGATCTCTACTGACAAATTGGCCTATGGCACAACGGGTGCCCAACAGTCGTTCTCGTGGACCTATGGCTGGCAGCTGGCTGACAGCATGTTTTTTCCCATCAACTCCAGGTCTGGATGCTTCAGATCCCATGCTCCTGGAACAATATGTGGTGGTGGCCAGTTACGAGAAACAAGAGCCTGCTGAAATCAGTCTTCAAGCGGGTGAGGTGGTTGACGTCATTGAAAAGAGCGAGAGTGGTGAGTAATCAAAACAAATGCATGACAAAAACATGAACTGACAGACATACTGATTGTTTTCTAACATCCAAACACAGACACAGACTTTCATGATGCAAGCCAAACTTCTTTAGTCCCTGCTTCCTTAAGTATTCTTCCTCAGTTGTCTTTTTCCTTCTTCAACCCTCTCACCTCTTTTGTCCACAGCTTGCTAGCTGTTTCTTAGCCCCATCTGGAGGCTCGCTTTGGCCTGCAGTCAGCCCTGTTTTTTCCCACTGTTGGTTTAGGCTGGGGGCCAGAATGTTTCCTCTAGCAAGAGGAATGTCTTCCAGACTTGTATTAATTATTCCACCTCACTTTAATGGAAAGCCAGCAAGACATGCTGGATTTACAAATGCCAGCTGCAGAGAGCCCTTAGTCAGCTGTTTAACGTCTGGAAAATGCTGGTTGTAGGTCAAGATTATACTTAAAGGTTCATATCATTCATTGTAACTAAATATTTAATGTAGAATGAGGCAATGAAGCTGATATTCTAGTAACATGCTGTCATGTTTGTTATGATTCTTGCTCTTTTGTGGCTCATGGAATTGAGCACAAAGAGACTTTTAACATAGATGAAACAACAAAGATACCCATGAGCTACAAGTGTTCAAATACATCCTTGTGATAAATTTTTTGTACTGCAATTCAAAGGCACCCGACTGAGTTATTTCCTTCATTTGTCGTATGAAACACCACAGTGACCATAGAGGAATAGGCCCAGTAACAGGGTTGGACGTCCAGCTTTAACAGTGTGCTGAAACAGTAAAATAGTAATGGGCCTCATGTGTTCAGAGAAAGAGAGATGGAGGGGGAAACAGTGATCAGGAGGGCAGTTGGACTTGGGTTTCATGATGGGTGTGAGTGAAAACTCACGGCACACTGGCCTTAAGGAAGAGCGTCAGTAGAGCAGGACCGCTTTGAAGTGTTATGTGTCCTGCCTTTGGGTTCACGTATTTGTTTTCACTCCCTGCTCCAGTAGGATTTCAACCCAATGGGGAGCCACAGGGAGGCGGATATTCCAACACCTTGAAGTCCTTTTATCAGGGGGCCTTATATGAGACCTTTCCTCCAGCACATAAATGAACGAGAAGTGCTTTTGAGTAGAGGCCCCTTTGCTTTACACACTAATGGTAGTTGATCTTAGCGTTGTGATGATCCATGCAGAATGTGAAACTCATGCACTTCAAGGGTTTTACAGATTTACGATTTCCAGGTATTGGGGTTATTAGCTTAGTTTCTGTGTTGCTATTGCTTTTCTTTCATTTTCTTGCCAGATGCAGGTAGATGTCATTCCAATCATTCATCTCTGATTTAGTTGGATTTGTCATGAGTTTCTAGAAAGCTAAACAGTAGAGTGCAGTTAACAAGGGTTTCTTAAAACACATCTTTAGGCCTTTTGACAGGTTTATTATACACTGACGGACACTTTCACAGAGATCTGAAGTAAACACGGTACCTCTACATCTTGCTATGGAGATTGTTTCCAGCAGCACAGCAAGCATTTAACTAAATCTCAACACCTCCTGCCATGGAAGGAGGCTAAATCTGCTCCATTTGGCTGGGTGACTTCACTCCAGATCCCTTTGCCAATCCTAACAAGACCAGGTGTGTGCAAAGAAGATTTCAGAGCTCATTTAATTTTGCATCCATTCCTTTGCAGGATAAGTACAACCTTTTAATGGTTTCTGACAGATTAATTTGTGAATTTCAGCTAGGAAATGACTATGCTGTGCCTTAGGTACTAAAAGGTATCCATTACATTTGTGATGACAAAAGCATTGTATGGATTTTTATAGAGCTCTGAACTACAGTGGTGATACACACATATATATCCTTTAAAACCAGCATGTGTTCCCTGCAGAGTTTTTGGATGCACTCAGTGGAAAATCTCCTTATGCTGTCATAATGCCATAAATCCAGCATAAAAATCCACCTAACTATATATATGTCTAACTTGTCTTGTATTTCATTTGTTGTGTAAAGGTGTGAGAGTGTAATAGGGACATATCTAGAAGTGAAAAACCACAGGCTTGTGTTATTTTTGTTATGCACCGTAGTCTATCAACAGTTGAAGTCCTGCTGTTAGAGCTACTGTACCATAGACCATGGCTGTGCCTGTTGCCCAGTGCAGTTATCGAGTTTTCCTTACCTTGGATTAGATAATATATGCCTTCGACAGGGCAGTGAATCTAGGTCAGACCTATAAGCAAGCTCAGCTTTCCCCACTTTTCCTACTCGCTGTCCCAAGCCAAGGCAGTATTTTCCGTTGCACTGGGTTGACTTTTTTTCTTTTTTGACAGTTTATGTTGTTGCCTTTGTTTCAGCTGGTACAGTATCATAATTTGCTTTGCTTTTGTACCTCCATTGACTGTTTTTATGTTTTGTTTGAAGTAGATAAAAGTTGTTTGAAGATGTCTCCATAGCATAAATTGTCTAAAACTCCAGAGACACATACATAGTCATTTGAAGGGATTCATACAGCATTAACTTATAGAATCAGTATGAAAATGTTAGAAAACCAGTGCTTTGCTGTCTAAAACCATGAAGGAGATCTTTAATTAACATTTGTTTTGAAATGATTAATTCTGTCCTCACTCTCGCTGCATGATTGCAGCTATTTTATTTGTCTATTTTATGAGAATTTGCCAGGGGGGATGCTGGCTCAGGAGGAGAGAGCAGTGCAGGGAGAAACCCAAAGAGAAAATGGAAAAAGCCATTTCCTGCCAAAGTTACTGGTTCAGAGAGGTTGGTTCATTATAATGGCTTAATGGATCCTCCAGGATGCCTCTTCAGTTTACACTATATTGGAGAGATGTTAACCAAAGCTAGCAGACTTGTTGGTCAGTTCAAATGCTCTGTATTCAATGGTTTAAACTTTGGCCTTTAATTGAATAGTATGTAGGAAAGGAAAAAATAATTTGCACTCACTTCTGGAAATTTTGTATTTATTGTAGCCTTCTTGCCCACACCTCAAGGGCAGTGATGTGCATGTTGTTCCGCTCTACAAAATCTCTCCTTATAAACCGCTCCGGATTGAAATGTTATTTATTCTAGATTACCCTCTTTGGAAAGCAGTTTGACAGATGATCTCCAGGTGTCTGTGTTGAAGAGGTGAGCTCAGTCCTTATTGCTCCCCAAAGACCCTGGGCACCACCCTGTATATATCGTATCCATACTCCTCCACCCAGCTTACTTAAGCAGGGTGGAGTATGTAAAATTTCAGAGAAAGAAACAGAAAACTTTTCTGCCTAAAATGCCCTTTGCAGACCATAATGAACTAATGAGTATAAGTCTGCTAAACTTTACAAAAGGCTGGGAGGTTACAGAGGCGTCCCACAGGTGATGTTCAGTTGAGACTGCTGCAGGGAAATCCTTGCAAATAAAAAACGAACTGGGCCTCAGCATGGCATGACAGATGTACATGATGGCTAGTGTGCCTTCATATGGAAAAAATGTAGCTATACAATAATGTCTCCAGTCTCTGTTTTTAACCTTGGAGCTCAGTCAGAGGAAGCCTTTGAAAAATCCACATAGTTCACTCAAACAACACAGACCTGCAGTGTGACATATGTTAATATTTTTTAGATAGAACAAAGTTTCCACCTCCAAAATGTAACATCCCTTAAACAAGGTTTTTATATATAATGCTAATATAACTTTAATAGTGGTAATAAGTTGCATAGCTCCTGGAAGCTCTTAATCTATTTATTTCACCTTTCCATGTCTTTACAACAATCCTGCATAGACTGATCTTATTAGAATTTCTTTCCACTGTGCCTAGGTAATAACACCAGAAGCTTTGTTGTGGAGAACTACAACTATTGTGTAGATTTGTCCAGAATTGTATTTTAGAGTTAAATTTCCAAGTAATCACAGCAGCGGTGTTTCTTCAGGAGACTTATAATAAAATCTTACAAAAGCTTTCCCAAATCGGTATGTGCAGCTTCAGCAAGAACATGTTTCCGTGTATAAAGCAAAGAAACACTATAACTCTTGTCAATGAACCACCAAAGACATGATAGAGAAAATTGCCAAGTGTTAAATGCCTTTTTTAACTGGAGGTTTGCAGGAGCACATGGAAGACACATTATCCACTCATAGTAATCCCCACCCTTCACATTCTTCAGCTTACCATAGGAAGTACCGATGACCTTATGATGTTTTTTTAGATTCAGAAATGTGCTCTTGTGTCTTGTGTTGGTGGAAAAGGTTCAGCGTATAAACAAAAGTGTCAAGAACAGCATTTAAGACCACAATTAATAGTAGTATTACCCCACAGAAATCGGTCTGTGGGCTGATTGTCTAAAGCCAAAAGTCAAAAGAATTGACCATTGAGTAAGAGCAGCATTTTAAGTGGTGGGCTTTCGAGCTCTCAAGGGCTGCTGTGTCTCCAAATCAGTGGAGTCTAAAGAGTGCGCAGGTAGTGGGCTACAGCTGAGTTTATACCATGAGGGGATCCTTTCAGGGACTGGGAGTGAGAGAAGGTTGTTCCTTAGGTCAACATCAGCTTTTCAAAGTCGTTTTGTGCTGTTTTCAACCTCCCTCCTCCTACCAGAGCCACCCAGGTAATTGAAACCCAGTGTTTTATGAAAACTGAAAGTGTGTGCACTGGGTTGGATACCTTCCCCCTTGTGCTTTGATACTGGATATACTGTTAATAAATACAGAAGCTGGAAATGAATGGGGTTTTCTCCTGCGCTTCTCAACAGTGGTGTCAGATATCTGCAGGACTGCTGAGCCACTGCATTCCTCATCATTTCAGGTTGAGAAAAAAAAAAAAAAAAGCTGCTGAATCTGTGTTTCTAATATTCATGCTATATCCGCTGAATTCTTCTCAGAGGATTGAAGTGTTGCATTAAAGCACAAAAGAATGTTGATGTTTCAGTACATTTTACTTTTAAGCCTATTTGTCTCAGTGATAAATTTGCAGGAGTATGTATGGTATAAAGTAAAGACAGTAATTCATTGCACTGTCATGCTGTGTTATGTATGTCATTGCTTAGGTACCACACTTGATTGATAGTACGCACATATTGCAGTTTTGTTTTATAAGTTATCCAGTCAACTTAGGAAAAACACAGAATGGCCAAAATCCAGCTTCTTGTTGCAGCTGAGAGGCTGTTGTTGATTACAGTAAAAATAAGGAATGGGTCTTAAAGCTGATAGAGTTTCCAGATGGCAGGTACGGTATGAAAAACGAGTACGGCTCAGAAATGCTGCCTTCTTCCTCTTCCTTTGTCATTGTACTGTATGTCTGGAGTCCTGATCTGTGCAGATAGGGACAGTGCCATTAGAAGGGTGAACCTGAAATTTCCTTGCTTTCAGAAATATTGATATGATATAAAAGCAATTTATTTCACCTGGCAGTGACGCAGTGGCTGCAGTTCTTTACAGCTGTATTTCCATTTTTTACTCAACTGTTTTTGTATGTGTGCGCATTGCTAGTCCAATCTGGATTCAGACTCTCCATGCTGTGCAAATGACATACTCATTCCCTGTCCAATAATCAAAATTAATTAAATCATGGCAGTAAAAGACCAGTGTTTTGCAGATCACAGCAGGCTATACCATGGATAAATAAGCGTTGTCTGCTTCACTCTCTCTCCGACTGTGACATTTCATCGGAGGCTGATTTTGTGGTCGTGATTCTGTGATGTAATGATGCCATACATGAACCCTGCTGTGGATAAAGCCATTGTCTAACTTGACCCCCCAAAAAGTTATTAAACGTAAACTGTGCAATTCTTTTTAAAAAGCTTTTTGATTTACCCAATATGTTAACCCAAGGAGTTTCAATCATATTATTGAAATATTTGCAAAGTGGATTGCCAGACAGCAGTTGGCTGTGTAATGTTTTTTCCTTTGTGGTTTCCAGGATTTTGAGCTTTTCCTTACGTGGAGACAATGGTAGAGAGACATGTGGAAGAGGCAGTTTGTGATATAGATACAGACAGATGCAGATACCAGTGAAACTATTTATGTCTCAAGACAGTTGATAGATGACAAACAGACGTGCACAGATACATGTGCATAAAAGCAGACGTAGTGAAGACCTGGCCTTAAGGTGTCCATTAGTGTCATTTATTCTCCTCACATCTGTGTACATAATCCCTGCAATCCAGAAACCAAGACAAAAGGGCACATTTCATTTTATCTCATTTCCATTATCTGGTATTTTACCTTGCAGCACACAAATTTACAATCACCTGTCTCACATGCAGTACTTTTGACTTTATTACCTATTACTTATATGACTCATTTTGTTTTTTGTGGTGTTACATACGAGTTGTTGTGGCTCTAAAGAGACCCAAGGGTACAATATTGAACATCTCTGGGTTTTTCAGCGGTGTAGTCCAATTAAGGCTAGCAGCTTACAGAAAACTGCATAGCCTGGTCCAAAATGATTCATTGAAAAGTTAGGCATTATGTAATTCTGCAAACCTCTTCTCTTGGCAACAGGAGATTGAGAAAACAGCTGTTTCTTCTGGAACAACCGGTTAAGGTCTGTGTCATTGTAAAATATTTGTAACCGATAACCCTGTCAAATATGACTGCGATAATATTACCCAAAAGTTTAGAGACTCCCCTCCCAGCCTTTATGGATGTATGTATTCTCAGTAGACATATTCCCAACAAACTGTACAATATTTACTATTAATTTAATAACTTTAAGTTGTTTAATTTTATATCCTGTGCCCTTAGGTTAAGTTCTAAGTGAATGACCATGTGAAAAATGTTTGCTTGAGGGTCAGGTTTCTTTGGTGTCCATATACAGTACACTTACCATGCAGCTCTTTTATTGTAAGCTGCAAAGTTATAGCTGCATTTTGAGCAAATGTTTGCGAAGAAAGATATACAACAGGTCCGTCTTTTAGGAGAGTTCTTTCATTTTTTTTTTGCATTTAATTACAACCTGTGTGATATAAACCTGCAAGAGTCCGGAAATCAGCACTTGGGTAATGGGTGTACATTTTTAAAGTATTTTTATTGCCTCTTTTGAGGTTCGGTGAACTCAGCCTAAGCACCTGCCATATGGGAGAAAAACACAAGCAAGGCACCTCTAGAAATGAAAACCAGCATATATTTATTCAGCCTCTTTAAAGTGACAGTCTTTGCTCAGTATATCTGTTTTCAGACTGTCAGCCAAGTGCTCTGAATTAAAGTACATTCCTGCACCTGATTCTCGTATTTGCTTATATTTCTGAGTGTCAGTTTGTTGAAGTGAAAGATGACATTTTCTTCAAGCTGGTATGCCGGTGTGAAAATGGCAATTTTAATGTCCACAGATTTTTTTTTTTATTGCTTTGACAAAGGCCTTGCAAAGTTACATTTTTTCCCCTCAATATTCTCATTCATTCCATTGATATTGCTTGTCACTGAGCATAATATAGCAAATATTTTTAACACTCTATGATCAAACTGAATTTCATAGCTGCTTATTCCAAGTGTCTGCTGCTACCTCTTTTTTGTAATACCGCTATTAGAACACTGATGTGAGCATAGACTTCTACTGACAACATTAAGAAAAAAAATCTATATTTTGCCTCTTGAGTGATGGAGACACCATTTTGTTTTTCATAGCTTGCAGCTGATTTATAGACATAGGGTTTTGTTTAAGCCACAGCTTTGGTGCAAAGACTGAGCACATTACATGGCTTGTTACGTCCTTGAGCCCCAGCCAGTGTGGTACTGAGCGCCAGACACTAACAGCAAAGGCATTCTTAAATCTGGACTCAACCTCGCTCCACACAGACTAACTCTACTGCACAGCTGATGATGTTTTTTATTGTGTAGCTAAGCAAATTCATCAATTCAACACGTCATTCTTCACATGAATCTCAAATATTGCATGTGAAGTTTACAAAAATCCATGGAAAAAAATATTCACTGTGTATGTTATGGATTTAGTGTGTCAGCATGATGTCTCAATTGCAATTGAATTTAGCGGAGAGATAGGCATTTGGCCAGGGAACGAGACAACAGCATCTTGGATCAAGCAAAAACATTTTTAGCTTTTTTAGCAGTAGCTATGACAGCACCTGACATAGAGAAGTGGTGTTAGATTTTAAGGACGTTTTCAATTAAATAACTGAATGCTATTATGACTTTTGGTGTAACACCTCAACAAATTATTATTGTTAGTAAAGGCAGCTCTTCTCAAGCTTGTTTGAGATGAAATGCTAAAATCCAACAGGTGTGAAACAACTTGGAAGCCAATTATCCACAGTGTCTATGACTTTGAGGGTAGTTTTTCTTCCATTACACATTTAACATAATGGAATGATAAACACCATCTACAATGAGAAAAGTGGGTTTCTGACATTGTTCTTCCCAAAATAACCATAACACATTATGAACTACTGAGGTATAAAGTGCCAACTTTTTAATTGCAGTACATGCTAACAGTCTCAGTACTGGCTTTTCTTTCGTTTTTCTTCATTTCATGTCCATTACATTTCTTTGCTATGTATAGTATAATACATTTATGTTCCTTCACATTACACAAAATTTTTCATACCTACAGGACCCTAAATAATTTCTAAAAATGGCCACTGGAGGTTTGGGCCAGCTGTGAAAGTGGGATGGAACAGTCATATCCCCTTTATGGGCTGTCCAGACAGCTGTCGGCCATATTGTATTACCGTTACCACAACAAATAAGGTATGTGTGGCATACCTCATACAGGACAGTTTTCATGCCAACTTTGCCACTTAGGTCTCCTGCAGAGCTCTGACATAGCCTTACAAATGTGCGGCAGCTTTTGTGAGTAGGTTATGGAAGGACAGTACTAACCTAACACAGTGGATCACAGTGAAGTCACATGATTTGGTTCAGATGTTTAAAATGAAACAGGACTTTATGTACTCTTTCCTTTCCATGTGTGGCCTTTGTCGTAGATGTTGGAGCAATGCTGTCATACCCAGAGGAACCAATTCAAATCAGCTGTGACACTGCAAATGAATATTTTGGCCAGTGATGGCACATTACTAGAACAATGTCCACCAGTGATCCTGATGAAGTGCAGGTTTAACAGGAGCTCCTCACTAACCCAGCTCCAGCCAGCCTGAGTTCCCTCTCAGGTCCTCGGCTCTGGCTGTAGTCATAGATTCTATGTCAGCCCAATTAAGATGATTTTTTCCTTGTGTTCATGTGTTAGGACACATTTAATTAAATCAGGCTTAGTTACACAAAGATACAAACACTGGATATAAATCGTGCAGTACAGGATAGTTACATCAGCATTTTCATTTACTGACACGTTCAATGTATACATTTTGGGAGTGAGTATTATTTAAAACTGCCGCTGCCGGTAGAGCAGGTCATCCAATAACTGAAGGGTTGGCAGTTCGATTCCAGCTCTGTCCTAGTCATGTGCCATTCTGTCCTTGGGCAAGACACTTCACCTTGCCTCCAGTGTCACTTACACTGGTGTATGAATGCGTATGAATGTTTGGTGGTGGTCAGAGGGGCTGTTTGGCATGAATTGTCAGCCACGCTTCTGTCAGCCTGCCCCAGGGCAGCTGTGGCTACAAACATAGTTTACCACCACCAGAGTGTGAATATGAGAGTGAGTGAATAATGGATCAATAATGTATGGCACTTTGGGTGCCTTGAAAAGTGCTATAGAAATCTAATCCATTATTATTATTATTATTATTATTATTATTATTATTAACAAATCTTCCGAACCTGACTTATTTGTGCCATTATGCAGTTTTCCTTTATATTAAATTCACTTTTATTTACCACAAGACATCGTTTGTCTGCAACTAACCAATATTCTTTCATCTATCATCTACATGAACTTACATTGTTCATTTGTTAATTTACAGGTAATTAACCAACTCTGCCGAAGCTAAAGTATTTCTGGTGATTTCTTCATTGTGTCCGCAGGTTGGTGGTTTGTCAGCACCGCAGAAGAGCAGGGTTGGGTCCCGGCAACCTATCTCAACTCCCACAGTGGCACACGGGATGATTTGGAGCTGGGTGCCTCTAAATCCGGGGAAGGTAAGTCCTTGCAGACTCACTGTGCAGCCTCTGCCCACCCACACACATGCAAACACACTCTGTCTCAGACCCACACACAGATACCACCTCTGCCCCCAATCCCCAGTCTTTGATCTGTGACAAAATGGAACAAATTCACCCCAAAGACCTGCTTCACCGCCGCCGGCCTACGCTAACGGTAGACGCCTGGCTGCTGTGAACAACTCTCTCTGTCTGCCTGCCATCATAAGCACACTTGAACAGAGTACAGATTCAGGCCTGGGTAAACAGCGAGGAGGAGCACCAGACCACAGCCGTGTGTTGAGGTGCGCTGAAGTGATGTTCTGTATAGTAATGCACTGTACGGGTGAAATGCAAGGCAACACGATGTGATATAACCGCTGTTCAGTGAGCTCATGAATGAGGCATGTGTTTCCATCAGCAGCAGGGAATAAAACATGAAGATTTCTCATGACTCATCATTTTTTAATGGTTATCCTAAAATTAAAGCAAGCTCTAACATGAATTATGCCAATTCATGTGATTGTGCATTGCTGATAAGTTACACTATGGTGGAGTGTTGATGTTAAATTTCATGAGCTTACTGAAGTCAACTCCAGATCCAAAATCCTGATAGGAAACATACCTATAAACGGCTCACGCTGCCAGAATATCATGTCAATAGTCGAAGCCAAAGACCTTGTCAGATCACACAATCATTCTGATCTCCCTGTCAGACATGGTTATCAAGTCAGAGAGCAACTCAAGCCAACACATACCTCACACATTTTTAACATTAATGTATAAGACATTTTAATCTCTAAATAGGGCTCAATTAATGTCAACATGTAACAATTTCATGAAGTTTTTTCAGGTAGTGCAGCAGCTACAGTTTTGATTTATGCTACATTGTGTTAGAGAAAGCCCAACAAACTGGAAGTACGGAAATAATTAAGTTGCGTATTACACTTCCAAACAAACATCAGGATTTTCCAGTACTCTAGCCAGAACATCTTTTGCTGTACCACTTGTGTACTCTGTAACAATGGGACCCAGAAGCCCCTTGGTGTTGTATATCTTATGACTTCAGGATTTAGAGAGAAAACGCTTACGTCTAAACTGTGTTAGTGTTTCACAATATGCTGACATGCAATTTTTGTCATCCTTTTACTCTTACTAAATTCATACTTATCAACAGAGGAATTCAGAATGCAAACAAATGTATGACCACACACTAGTGCACATGCATACTGTAATGCAAACTACACCCAACACTCCTATCTGCTGGTTCAGAGATAGCAGGAGTTTGCTGCCAGGGGATTTTGGGAAAGACAATCTGTCAGTGTAATTAGTGTTTATGTGTCTAGCCAGTCATGGGAATGGCATGAAACTCATGAAGCATCTTTTTTGTCAGTGCTGTGGTCTTCAGCAGTCTGTGCCACCACATTGTCAAAAAAAAAAAAGACATATTTCTACTTAACAGGATCTGGATGATACTTCTGTCCAAAAGTTGAAAAAGAGACCTACAGATTGTGAACCTCTGTACATATAGCAGTATAAGCACAGACTCCTAGGTTGTTGAGGTTTTATTTATTTCAAGAACAAATATTTAGCTTCAGTTTCATAGCTTTTTATTTATCAATTTCACACAGAGAACCATTTTCACTGCGTTATTGTATTCAACATATTTTTTAGTTAACAAGTCATTCCCATCTCCAGTGTTTTAGCCACAAAAGGCGTGAGAAATTATAGGCTCCCTTTGCTGAGCGGCACTCTCAGCTGCTCTATTAATTGGATGGCATGCCTGCAGATGCAATGTGCAACCCAGATGCTTAAACTCAAGAGGATGGGGAAACCACGCTAACAGCATCCTAATTAAAAGCCACAGAGACGACGTTTTGGTTTAACACTTCCTCTGTAACCTTCACTCACCCATTCATCCACCCATCCATTCATCCATCCACTCTAACTGCCCACCATGTTTTGCTTTGTGGTCTAGTTTTTATGTCTTATGTGTAGCTAATAATGGCGACCCTGTGGTTGGATTCATGTCCTGTGTGTTGTGTGTTTGTGTAATATTTGTGCTTGCTCTTCATGTCTCCCATGTTTGTTTGTGTACTGTCGTCTGGCCACCATGTGTGTCAGTTACTAAGCGACATAAGGCCCATCTGAAGAGGCTGGACCGGAGATGGACTTTGGGTGGTGTCATCAGCAGGCAGCAGAGCCGAGGTGAACTGAGACAGATGCCGAATCACCTCCCTCACTCTCCCACCCTGTGTTGTTTTTCTACTCACCCTGTCTGCATTCTTGTTATTATTGTCTTTTATCACATGGCTAATTGTGTCCCTTCCCACGTGTGCATTTGTTCAGTCTTGCATCCCATGGTGTTTTCCAAGAAATGCCTTCATCATGAGCCACAATCCACAACAACTAACCACTAAATGGTGTTAATATAAAATACGCCTGGAAAGCAAAGGTGAAATCTGCAACTTTATATACAGCAATTATTGATGCTAAGCTCAAATTATGTTACAAAACAGCTCAATGTTCACATTTTGTTATAATTAAACACTGTGCGCCAAAACCAATCTTCTCAGAGACTTTACAGAAAAAAAATCATCACCCACTAATCTAAAAGTACTTGCGTTATAGACTTTGGAATGCCTTATGCTGCATTTTAAACCCATATTTTGTTTTTTATGAGCAAATGAAGTGTGTGTGTGTGTGTGTGTGTGTGTGTGTGTGTGCGTGTGCGTGTGTGTGTGTGTGTGTGTGTGCGTGTGTGTGTATGTGTGTAGTAACAGACATTTTTCCTGCCATGGTGCACATTTCCACTAGAACTCAGGGATAAACAAAGAGTCTTGTTAATCTATCACTTAGATAGCAAGATAATTGCAATCATTTTATCTTGCACATGTTCTCACCAAGGCCAAGGGTTTTTCTTGTCACAGAAGATGCAGTTGGATTGCTGACTGTGGAGTGAGGATAGGCTATTGAGTTCAGCCCAAACTTTGTGCTTGGCAGCGGTTCCTAGAAAACCTAATGCTGCTCTCTGGAGTAGAGAGAGAGAGCTGTTTCCACCCTAGGACTGAAATGCTGCCTTGTGTTAAAAAAAAAAAAAAAAAAACGACTGATGTTTTGCTGACTCCACAAAAATAATTTATAACACTGATGCAGGCGATGCATGTTGTGGTTAACATAACATCTGATTCAGAGTTTCCCTTCACTGCACTGCTGGATATTGTTTGAAAGAGGTTGGTCAGAGGAAAGCGTTCTACCAGCCGTAACACAAAGAGGCCGGAAGAAACAGGCAAAAGGAAAATAAAGCATACAAAAATATTCTGTACCCATGGTGCAGGCTGTAGTTTTGCTGGTAAAGGGATTTACTATCCCACACACATTTAGCTCCTACACAACTTTGGAAAGGGTGGAGAATAGGAAAATGGAATAATGTCTGACCAAAATGTTGATTTCTGTGTACTAACAGGGAGGGAAAGGCGCCTCTGCTTCTGCTCGTCTTTCTTTTGAACACACCTCTTCTCCCTGAGCTGTCTCTGTTTAGACAGGAATGGCTGTAATGACAGGAAATGGTGTCTTTGCTCTGCCCCTTGGCCTCTTGGGAATGCATAAATCAGCATGCTCTCTATTATATGCTGAGTTAGGGGATGCTAGCTGTCCCAAGTCCAAGGACACTGTTAGTCCTGTCATAATGAGTTGCTCAAGCTGACAACATAACAAGCAACAATATCACTGCACTCAAGTCTGCCATCATCTATTTAACTTCATCGACACAACTACTACAATATTAAATTGATATTTAATTACAGGAACTTAGTATGCCTTACATTTATTCACTGCATTATAAAGTACCTTTAGATTCATAAAACATTTATGGACAAATCTGATGCAACAGTGTGTGCCAAGGAGGCTTTTTAACACACACACATTGCAAATTTACTACTACATCTGGCCAATGCACAGCCAGAGAGCAAATAACTCAAGTCTGTATAAAACAAAAGATACACGTCTGCCCAGTTATAGGCTGTAAATTTGGTGCAAATATGTCAGAAGTGAATCTTTCATCATCTGTTCCTGAATGTGATGAATTAAATACTACACATGAAGTCTATTTAGATGATTTTTAGAATATGCTTTTCTTTCTGTTCTTTTTAGTACACATGCAATCCAGTGATTATTTTGCCCACAGAAATGGCCCTGTATATCTGAAATTTCTCGTGATTTTCTGCTCTGCTTTTGGCAGAAGAGAAGTACATAACAGTGCAGTCCTACACCGGCGAGGGCAAGGATGAAATTGCTTTTGAGAAAGGAGTCATTGTTGAGGTGATTCAGAAGAACCTAGAGGGCTGGTGGTTTATCAGGTAGGACTCGCTCAAGCTCCACGACTAAGAAATGATTATGATTTGACTACTCCAATAACAACCTGTGCCACTTCACAGGTACCAAGATAAAGAAGGATGGGCTCCAGCTTCTTATCTAAAGAAAGTAAAAGATGATTTCACTCCACGGAAGAAGACTGTGACAGGCCCAGTGGAGATCATCGGCAACATCATGGAGATCAGTAATCTTCTCAATAAGAAAGCCCTGAGTGAGAAGGACGTACAAAGTGAAGGGGTCCCTGAGAGCCCCCAGGTGGCCAGGAAGGAGATCAGTATGCCGATCCCATGCCCTGAAACCAGCCCGGGTAGCAGCCACCAGGATGGGAAAAGCAAAGCAGAACCTGCCTCGCCAGCCATAGCCCGCATTGCTCCTCATCGAGTGGAAATTGGTTAGTCATGCTGATGTCGTTGTCTTCATCTTTGTTCGTCACGGACAGTACACTAATGACTGCTAAATTACAGACCAGAGTAGGATCAGTAATAAATTGCTCTCTTTGTGTTCAAAACAGCCGATAGATAGAGACCTCAAAGCTTCCAAAGATACCACATACTACATGTCTGAGGAAGTGCTTCTAAACAGACACCAGAGTATTTGATGAAATGGGATACAGTCATTAAAATAGTCTTTGGTGTGAATATTTCACATCTGGCATCATGAAAGAAAAGAGCAAGATTATATAGAATATGTAATGTCAGTGTGGAACAAGACGATATTGAAAGGCTTGAAGGTACTGAAGGGAAACAGATGTTAAAATATTAACATTTTGTGCTGCTTCACAGGTTCCCCAGTTCTCAGGCAAAAACCTCCCCCACGACGAGATGCCACACTGGTAGGAGTGTTTTATTTTATTCACGTAAATGTAATTTATTCCTTTATTTGGTTTTCTATTTGGATGCTTAAAGAGCATGGAGCATGAAAGGATGCATCTAAGCATGCTGAAACAATTACATCCATTGGGAGAACAATGATTGTAACTTTATTTTTGTTGTTGAGAGTTTGATGTTGTATTTTCACAATGGACAATCAGTTTTTAAGAAGTGAAAGGAGTTACATCATAGCTTTTTCCTGTTTTTCCTGCTGTCTGTATCCAATAATGTTAATCTCATTTGTGCCTAGGGGTTTCAGTTGCCCTCCCCACCAGAGCCCCCTACAGTCGAAGCAGAGTATTACACTATTGCGGAATTTCAGTCCTGTATATCAGATGGTATCAGTTTCAATGGAGGACAGAAAGCAGAGGTATGTTTTCTTATCTAGCTTAAAATATTTAACTTGTGTTTTTCTTTCACACAACACTGTGTATGTGAAATGTGTAAAATGCCTTTCTATAATGGTCACAATGATTTTTCTTCATTTGTGTTTTAGGTCATTGAAAAGAATTCTGGTGGCTGGTGGTATGTCCAGATAGGAGAGAAGGAAGGTTGGGCTCCCTGTTCCTACATTGACAAACGTAAAAAACCCAACCTGAATCGCAGAACAAGCACTCTGTGTCGCCCAAAGGTTCCGCCCCCCGCCCCACCGGTCAAAAAACAAGACTCGGTGGAGACTGCACCCCCCAGCAGCCCTGGATCCGAGGCCCCAGAGTCCCCTGTGTCTCCTGGAAGACCTGTGTATGAAGAACCAGAGTATGATGTACCTGCCATCGGTGATCTGGATTTGGAATCTGAGTTTGAGTTCCTGAGGGGAGAAGGTTCCTTAGTGGATGCAAAGAATGAGGACACATGTTCAGAGAGGGGATCCCATCTGTCCTCTAAGCCCTCCCCAGCTTCATCTCTGCACAGCGCCTCCTTCAAGATGGGTGAGTCGTTTGAAGATGGCCACGAGGCAGAGGGGGAGCCAGAGGAGGAGTGTATCTATGAGAATGATGGCTTCCGGCCCTTTAGGGAGACCCCAGAGAGGCAGTGCAGCAGGGACTCAAATTCTTCCAAGACAAGTGTTTTGTCAGAAACTGGCAAGACTGCTAACTTAAGCCCTTTATCTGGGGGATGGAGACCTGCAGGGAGCAAACTTAAGATTGACTTGAATGGAAGCTCATTGTCAACTAAAGCAGAGGAGGCATCTAGCCCAAAGTCTGCCTCCATGGAGTCTACCCCAGAGCAGTCCAGACTTAAGAAGGACCAGGAGGAGAACAAGGCATCCTCATCCACCAAGTCCTCTTCAAAACTAAAACCAGTAGTGAGGCCTAAACCGCAGCTTGCCAAGACCCCCAGTGCAGAAAAGATGGACATCAGTACATTGAGAAGACAGCTGCGGCCCACAGGGCAGCTGAAGAACGGCACCAAAACCTCCAAAGGCGAAGACTCTGAGACGGCATCAGTAATTTCCTCTGAAGACTCCTTCTCTTCTCAAAGCACATCTGATCTCTCCTCCATCTATTCCAAAGGCAGCCGGGGAGACTCGGACCTGGAAGGCTGCAACCTCTATCGCACTACAGACCCCTATGAGAAAGTCCAAGAGACTGAGCTCAGCTTCCCCGCCGGAGTAGAGGTGGAGGTACTGGAGAGGCAGGAGAGTGGGTGGTGGTATATTCGCTGGGGTGATACAGAGGGTTGGGCCCCAACCTACTACTTAGAGCCCATCAGGCATCAAGATGACGTGGCAGGATCAGAATCAGATGGTACCCCAACCAAACCTGGAAGCCTCAGCAAATCCAATAGCCTGGAGAAAAATGAGCAAAGGGTGCAGGCATTGAACAACATCAATCAAAACCTGAAAAAGGTCACTCCACCCATCCCTTCCAAACCCCCTGGTGGCCTCTCTAAACCTACAGGCTTGTTTGGTGCATCACGAAAGCAGAATAGCACCAAACAGCAGCAGGTTGTTCGACCTCAGTCTGTCTTCATATCAGCCCCCATCATGGATGGTCCCAGCCCTGTTGGCTCTCTGAGAAGAAATGAGTCCCTAAACTCAACAGACCACCCTCGCGCCAGCCCCACAGTGCGACGCAATGCCTCATTTGGCACCGTGCCCCGTAGCCTGGCCCCAAATAACATAACCCTTCCCAGCAGGTACAGATCCGGCACCGGTAGCTCTGAGTCTATCGGCCACAGCTCCCAGAAGAACACACTCCCTATCTCCACAGTGAAGCCCAAGCCACATATCATCCACAACAATCTCAGAGAGATGTACGTCTCAATTGCAGATTACCATGGTGATGAGGAGACCATGGGCTTCCCTGAGGGGACAAACCTGGAGGTTCTTGAAAAGAACCCCAACGGTTGGTGGTACTGCAAGGTTCTGGACAATGGCACGCCAAAGAAAGGATGGGTTCCCTCAAATTACCTCGAGAAAAAGCACTAGTGCGCATGTATGGAGCTGGGAGAACTCTCAACATGTGTGCAAAGACTACTTTAACAGATACATTTATTTTGTGAAAGCCATTAAATGTGTTAAATGAGGATTATGTTTTTCCCGGTACCTTTGCCAAAACGATCAGCCAGATCAAATTATGACTTTGAAATGAAATGAGACATCTGGTAAAATGAGTTGACATGATGCAGTGCCTCCGATGTTGCATTTGGAGCATTTTGAGACAGCCAAAAAGAACACCAGAAAGTGGAGGAATGATGCTTTTCTTCAGGCTAACTTTAACTTGAAATAAGATTTGTCTGAAAATGAGTCATTTTGTGTCCACTCCTTGAACTGTTTTTTTTTTTAAGTTTATGTCATTTTCTAAAAGCATTTTTGTTTAAGCATTTAAAGCTTACTGCATGTTTGAAAGGATTCATTATACTGACAATGCCTTGGGCTGTTAAAATGAAGCAATTTTCTACTCCTTCTCTTAAGAACATCTGAAATGTTGCCAAAGCTGCTTTGTGTTAGTCTCATCTTGATGTTGTCTCTTTGCATGTTTTTATATTCCTCATATGTCACCTTTATGTGAAATATTTTACCCATTTAATTGTCTGATATTGTCTTAGCTAATGAAACAATTTGTGAGCATCTCTGATCGCAACAGTATTTTCTTTCCTTAAAATGTAAAATATAATTTCTGATAATTTCCCAAACATATATAACCTTTAAATTTTCCTAATTTCAGCAAGAATTATATTTATTCATTACTTTAAAATTACTTACTTTCTTTATTATAAAAAACCTCATAAAAACAGAAAAAGACATTTTCACGATTGCCAAAGCCTTTCTAGAAACTGCTCTATTAATTATTATGACAATTAAAAATTTCTGCTGGGCAGTAAATTTGACACATACAGTAATTTTTCAGCTGCAGCAGTACTGCGATGCTTTTGTTTCTTAACTGTGTGACCAATGATGTTAACTGAAGTGCCTAAAGAACAAATTAAATAAATGCACTTTTGAACCATTATCTACACTTTCTTTGTTTAATTTACTCAAGTAATGGTTTGTGTTTTGCTTCATTAGTTGTTGATTTATCACTATGGATGTGTAGGAGATAAAAGCAGAGTAAATCCATGCACAGATTATGAATATACACAGCAACCAAAAAAAGTATTTTACTTTTTCCTTTTTTTTAAATGATTAGTCTATTAACCCTGACAGACCAAAAGCATATACTGATCTAAAATGTATAACAATCTTTGAACCTCTAATACTATAAATATATTTAAATAATTCATATAAAAATGCATCTTCTCAGCTTTTCAGCAGAATCAGTTGTGTCTTTTCTGGATGTTCAGAGGCTCCACAGTGAACGTGGAAACAGTCATTTTCTGCACATTGATTCTCCAGTAAAACCTGTGAATTTTGATAAATGACAGTAGTTGTAGATGCTTGTTTTTATGTTCAGTTAATAATATATTTTACTGTTTTGATATAATGACCTTTGCAGGGTCCATACAGGTGCTTGAAATCCTCGAAAATGCTTGAATTGTAATGTTTTATTTTCAAGGTCGGAAAAGTGCATGAATGTTACTTCAATTCTAACTCTGTGATGTGATATATTTGTTTATTTATTTCTAATATTAACTCTACCAGGTTAAATGCCAAGCCAAAGCTACATACAGAGAGGTGATACATTTTGAAAAATAAAACTTTATGTGAAAAAAAGAAAATTAGCAGGTGTTCTCAGGTCAACTCCAGGTACATTTTTATCTTAATTTTTGGCTTGGTGCGAGTGTGGATAAAACTTTGTGTTTTCCTTTAATTTCAAAATTTTTTGCTGTTATGAAACATAATTTTAGATGTTTATAGTATAATACAAAGTACATCACTGATAAAGAGCGAAAAAATTAT
>JAPQRP010000009.1:22176860-22187291 GCA_037367295.1 Apogon hyalosoma | reverse complement strand
TATATATATTCCTGTAGATATATATTTTACCCCACTGATAAGGTGCTGTGATGGAAAAAATTGAAAATGACCCTTAAAAGTGCTTGAATCTGACCTTGAAAAATGTGAATGAACCCTGCCTTTGAATTTACTCGTATATTACTACGTGATCTGTTGAATAAATACAATAAAGTAGCTGATTTCTACTAAAAATGCAAAATGCAGAGGATAATATTTTAATACTTGATGATAAATCCCTGAAGAAGGTTAGATGTGGAGAAAATCTAATTTGGACGTCGCCACAAATACAGTTCTAGGTTTTTAAAGGTCAAACCAGGATGACAGGTGTGTGAAATTAAACAGCGGACACTGAAAAATAATAAGACAAGTAGAATGTATTTTTACAACTCATATGATATACCCTAATCCAAAGTCACATAAAAAGCTGGAATATTTGCATATTTAGTCTTTAACCCTTAAAAACTTAGAGCTATTTTTGTAGTGACTTCCAAAGAATTTTTTTTAACTTTTTTAATTTTTTAATTTAACATTTACTAAGTGTAACATTTACTTAGGATATTATCCCTTTTCAGTGAAAAGAATATATTTTGCTATATTCAATTTGTTGATTATGTAGAAAGGTTATTATTTAAAAACAGGAAACTGAAGAAAAAGGGAGTTTCTCAGCAAAATATTTCACTAAGTGAACATAAAAACAAGTGTCTACAACCAGTCATTTGTCAAATTCATGAGTTTTACTGGTGAATCAATGTAGAAGATGACAGTGTTTCCATGTTCACTACAGAGCCTCTGAACATTCAAATGGGTCAAATCTGATGATGATGAAAAGATGTCACACTGCATTTTACCTGAATTATTTACATACGATTTAGTGGTGCAAGGGTTATTACCCCTCCCCTCGAAGGGGAGGCAAGGGGTATTGTTTTTGGTTCAGTTTGTTTGTTTGTTTGTTATCACTCTAGCAGGAAAACTATTGGTTGAATTCATACCAAATTGGTTTTATATATTGCCAATGACCCAGAATAGATCTAATTATATTTTGGGAAAAGTAGGTCAAAGTTTGAATTTTTTAATGAATTTTTAAAATCTGTTTTTTCTTCACATTTACTTATAATGGTCGAAATTTCAAATGTCTATAAAAACATCAATTTTGTTTCAATTTACCTCAAACTTGGCTCATATATAGAGACAATTGATATGCTGACATCAGCACACGCATAGGCATGATGACATCAGATGGATCCATGCCAAAATAAGCTACAATATGTGTGAGGGGCGGGGTTTGTTGTGCCTGGAACCACTTGTTTAACATTTTAGATCAGTCGATGCTTTTGGTCACTGGTCACAGATGGTTAAATTTCTAATCACACATGATATTTGTTAGCTGCTAGATCTTTCTACCTACTGTTAATAACAAAAGTACAACAAGTGGTGCCAGGCACAACAAACCCCGCCCCTCGCAAACTTTTTACGTGATTTGCCCTATCTCATATTGTGAAAACACATTTTTGGTGACCTTGACCTTGACCTTTGACCTACATCCACCAAAATTTGATGGGATCTATTCTGGACCACCTCGCACCTTTCCTGAAAATTTCATGGAAATTGGTCCAGTAGTTTTTGCGTAAAGTTGCTGATGAACATGCAAACAAACAGACAAACAGACAAAAACAAAAAAAACAAAAAAACAATACCCCTTGCCTCCCCTTTGGAGGGCAGGGTAAAAGGGGAAGTTTTAAAGACAAAAATATACATGTAGCAACTACTCTTACAGTTTTATATTCCAGTATTATTCCATAGTCACTGTTAATTAACACTGAATACCTGAGTGTATTTGTAAAGCTGCTCCTGTGGGCCGTAAACCTATACGCTCACAAACAATGACACACTGTGGGACACTTGGATTTTGTGTGGCAGCGGTCACTGTTCTGTGCAAATGAGATGTTTAAAGGGTATCATTATCTGGGAAATTAACTACGGAAGGATTTGGTGTTTAATTAGAATGAAAGCTAATTACAGCCCATAACCAGTGGTAATATCGAGCCTCATGGTTTGTTTGCTTTAATGGATTTCTTGCCTGAAAAAAAAAAAAAAACCCGAGCAACTCCCCATAACTGAATCTGTTTATGTTCAGTGTAAACTCATATCGTTGCCTATGCAATACAGCTGAAGTGTTTGAGCAGCTGGATGTAGTTACACAAATAAATTAGCTCACACTTGGTTGCCTGACATGACTTTTATTTCATACCAACGTGCTGAGCCAGAAAGTGCTGCAGTTCCCTGTGAATGGCCTCCTCTGGCAGCTCCTGCTTTCGGATAACCTGCACATTTGACTTTGGTTTAGATGGTTTTCATTCTGTGGTCACTCGGCTGCTTAATTTAGCATCAACTGACAAAGCAAAAGTTTGAGTTACCCGTGCAGGCTTGTACTCTATAATATTGTCGCCTTCAGCTATAATCATAAAAACACCAAATCAAAACACCAATGCAGTTTCCACTGTCAGACACTACATATTGCTATTGGATTTGGTGCCTGAAATATAATAAGATTTACAACCCACAGGAATTTAATGTGAAATATGTCTGTCCCACTGGCTGTTTTAGTCTGCTGGGACCTCGATGCTCACACTACACTCACTGACTTTGAACTAATTAATGGATGTCTGTTGATCATCTTTATGGTTACTCCACTGGTTGTAGAGTGTGCTTCCATGGCATGTTTATATGTTGATTTATGCATGAAAATAAATCAAAGCACTAAGAAAAGGAAAAAAGTAACTCCGAGATGTGTCGGTGATAAAAAAAAAAAAAAAAAAAAAAAAACCCTTGGAGGCTAATGAATGCATGTTACCTCACATATAGAGATTGTGTGTCAGTGTGTCATGACATATTGTAGCGTATCATTAAAATTCACAATGTGATATGATTGAGACAAAGACAAGGGAGGTGTAAATTGGGATTCAGGTTAATGATCTATGCCATTATAAATTAACCAGTTGCGTACTTATTCAGTTAGACTATTGTTTTATTTTTATATAATTTATTGTTATGTTTTGTCCGTAAAATGTACAAAAAACAGTGAAAAGGTGCGGCATAATGTCTCCGATCTTGACATTATTTATTGTTGAAGAATAAGCAAGAAGAATAATGTATATATTCTGTGTCAAACAAGAATGGACAAGATGAGGAAATGATAATTCTTGTGATAAAAGCATGGGGCAGGTTTCTTCTAACGCACATTTTGTATCTATGTTGGTTTTGTGTCATTTGAGATACTTGCTTAATTCTTTTAGCCAACAAATAACACTGTATTTCCCTGAAAATGTCAACTGGTGTAACCACAAAAGAATGATTGGAATTACACCACCTTAAAGTTGCATTTACTTAGTTTTATTCAATATTAAATTGTTCTAATGCAAAATTCTGACAAACCGTATAAGATGATTTACTGAGACTTTCTCCTTTTTAAACAGGTAACTCTTTGGGTTTTACATTAACACCACAATTTTGCAGAACATTCTCTTAAAATTGATTAAAAACAGAAAAATACATTAAAAAAAAACATGTAAAAATCACCACCTGATAATTTATGTTACACCACTGGCCAGTTTATCAAAAATACTTGCCTTTTAATCAGTTAATGGGTTACAGCGATGATTTCAAGCAACTAGCTGCAGCTGTTTTGATCACTGATTTTTTTCACACATGGCTTTTGCTGTTGCTTCGTGCACCCTCTACTGTGCACAAGATGCTATTGCCACTCATGCCCACTGGAGGGCAGCAGCACTCAGCATCTCGACTGCAACAGCATCAACAGCAGCAACAGACTGAGCAAAAAGCAATAATCTTGACCTCCATCAACACACTAATTAGATACTGCTAAGGTGAATGCAGTCAATTGATATTTTGAACTATGAACAAAGTTGCACTTTCTTATATAATTGCATTCCCACTCACTGTTTTTCCCTGGACGCTGCAAATCTGACAGAGAAAAAGATTTTACATCAAACTAAACACCAAAAGCTTAAAAGCCTTACATACAACAGAGGACCAAACTCCAGCTCTGTCTGATGCCTCATTAAAATTCAAAATCAATCACTTTGTGCTTTTTTGGAATACAAATTTGATACTCTAATAGACAGTGTGGATGTTTGACCAAACAGCTGTCCAGAGGAGATACAACACATCTCAAATGAGTCTGCCAAGCCCTTAAGCCTGTAGAAGGACGGCAGCCAGGTTCACTCAGAGGTCTGAGTGGAAAGTGTGTGTGTACACAGACACCAGCGAGATATACTATATTCATGTCACTTTCACAGACCCCGACTGTGTATTTCCCTCTCACCTCCACGAACACTTGGCCATGAACGGCAGGCGCTGCTGCCTGTTTCATGTCGGGACGTCACAGCCTGTATTTGTCCCCATTGGAGTGCAGCATAAAACAGTGCTGCATTAGAGCCAGGCCTTCAGGGTAGTAAATAACAGATGATGTTCGCTCTGGCCAGGTCTTCATACCATGGCTCTAAACAGTTTCCCTGTGAGTTATAGCTGTTTACTAAAAGCCCTTGCCTTTGTTATTCATATAGTATATGGTGGGATGTTACACAGTATACTACAGTGTAAATATAAAGCATCTGAGAGATGGCTGCTGTTAGCTGCTCTACACGTCTCCATTTCCCTGCATAAGTGATTAATCAATCATCAAACATTTGTATAATGTACATTTTGGGAGAAGTTACAGACACTAGTGCTCACTCATTTCCTATCTTCTTTTCCAAATTGACTTCAGTTTCCTGCCTTGACTAAAATATAGTGAAGCTGTGAAATGGACACTTTTAACTGTTTATTGCACTGAGTTAAATCTCTGCTCTACTATGGAGAACAGGCTTTACTGAAGACATGGACTAAATTGTATACCTGACAAAGAGCTATGCTTGTGCATAAAACAGAGCTTTATTTGTAAAGGACTAAAAAAATTTACAACAGTGATACAATATAAATAACTGGAGCCAGTGGTTTAGACTGCTCTCTTTGACTTTATTTAACAAATATAATTAGCAGATGCATAAACCAGCTTTTGAATTGCTCAACAATACGCAGGAATTCCCCCCAAATCCACAATTCTTTCTTTCAGTCATTTGCTGGTTTTGCTTGGACTACAGATATTTGGTCACATTGGAAAATGTCATAATTATGAGCATACTGTCACTTTTTTACCAATCACTACAACACAAAGTATGACCAAAAGCAATACAAACTTTACTGGTTTATTTACTTTAATACCTTATTTTAGTATCTGGCATTAGTGAAAATCAGCTAACGCAACCACATAATTTTCTATAATCTTATGCAACAACAAAATAAGCAATATTCCTATTCTTCTTGACACAATAGGCATACATATAAAATAAACTGTGATAGTTCATTAACATTGACAAAATAAATAATATTCATTATGTACAGTCGTTATTATACTCATCATCGATAGCCTTTTTTTTTATCTCAAAACGTACAACATTTCATTTCAGCTACGTCCTACTTGGTCAGGAAGAAGAAAAAAAAGGTAAAAACTTAAAGGTTGAATATCTTTGTAATTTCCAGTATAATGCAAAATGACAGATGGGATGAGGCAACGTTAAAATATAAGATCCTCAGCAGTGACTTTGTTGAAACGCAGATGTTTCGCACACTGAAACATTTGATTCAAACACATCCTAGCCACATAAAAGTTATTTGCACCTCAGTGTTCTTCCTGTTCCAACTTTTCTTGGGTAGGCGACTGTTTATCCGGACCCCTCTCTTCGTCGGACTGAGATGACAAGCTTTGACACAGTGGAAAAAAAACCTGCACTTACTGTCTCAGGAATTACCCAGCAATGTTTCAGTGAGGCCAAAAAACACCTGGAAATAGCTTGTTTTTTCTTAAAAACTCAAAGCGGTCCATAATGCATGAGATTAGTCAAGTGAAAATGTCCTTGGAGTTTGCTTTTACCGAGGGGGAAGAAGCACTCAGTCACTGAAATGCAAATGAAATTCTCACAATGCTTTAAAATAACAAGCTACATCCTTGTCACTGACTGCTCACGTGAATTTCTTTAATTGAACACAGAATGCATGAAAATATGTAGACGCAGAATGATACTGATGCTGTCATTTAATGTACATGTGAGAGAGAAGAGTGCAATCTCAAGAAAGTGATTTAAGGGTTGCTTGGATTGATTTGCCGTCCTTATGTGCGCGTTCAGCATTTTAAAAATACCTTACTGCCCACCAGTGTTTATCTGGACAACTTTACTTCAATTACAGCATTCAGCAGGCTTACTGTGCAGCCAAAGATGGCAAGGACGTCTGCCAACAAGCTGGACATGCAACTCGTACAAGTCCCACATTTTACAGGCCTTCTTACAAACATTCTGATGTATCTGCTGTGCCTGACTGAGCCAACTCTTTCTCTGCACTAAATGCTGTGCAGACCCACAGCAAAAGGTGCCCCTTTCTTGTCTCATCCCAAACATGTAACATCCTCTTTCCGTCTTCTTCCTTCGCAACCCCCCCGCCCCCCCGCGCCCGCCCGCACTGATTTACATCCTTGTTCGTCGCGTGACCTTCTATGGTGACAATGTTCACACATTTTTACCCTTTGCACAATCTGAAGTTCACTGAAGCACAGTAGGTGAGGAAAAGATATTTAAGCAAAACAGTTCTTTTATCACAAAACACAGCGTCTTTACCCACTGCAAAACAAATGCATAAAAAATGGCTTGTTTTAGAATTGCTCCAAAGTTTTCACCCACTATTTACGCATTCCTCCTTCGATCCTTGTAAACATCCAGAAAATCTGCTTTCTATTGGTTTGTACCCAGATTTATTAGAGAACTGACTGAGCCTCACACTGAAATGACACTTCTGTTGTTTGCTAAAACCCAGTAGGCACGAAATCTCGATCTTCTTCTGAAGTTTTGGACAGTTTTACTTTTTCAAAATCTAGCTTGCAGCGATGCTATAACCAGCAGAATGAAGGCCAATTCTGCTGTAAGTAGGACAGATGCCTCTTCAGATTATCATTTATCTTCCAACGGATGCACAGATCACAGAGTTGCTGGACAAAAATAGGTCAAGGTGCATGTTAGCCATTGGTAGCTCACTGTGTTCCTGTTGACCTCACTGTGTTTCATAGGAGCTTTCTGAAGGTGTGTATACATTGGACACAACGGATAAAAACTTGTTTAGTTTAATTTCCTGCTTTAATGTACCTGAGCCAGATTGCACACACAAAAAGCTGGGAATTTGATGCTTTTCTCTATCCATGATAGCCCAGCTAGGTAATAATGTGCTAAGTGTGTCACTACAAGGTCATAGATGGCTTTTAACGATGTCCTGAACCCGACCATGTCTAGGCCTACATGCTCCGGTAGGTTTTGATGATATCTTTAATTGTCCTCCTGCAGATGGGGCAGCAGGCGTTGGCCATCTTTTTCAGTTTGAGGCCACAGGTGTAGCAGAGACACATGTGTCCACAGGCGTACAGGACTGTGTCCACGACGTTCTCGTAGCAAATTGTGCACTCATCACTCCATGAACTGGAGCATGATGGGAAGGTAGGGGACTCTGGGTGGCTGGAGAATGGAGAACTTGGAGTTGTACCTGAGGAGAATTAGGAAAACATTAAAAAATTAACTACACCCAAAGCTGAATATGGAAGTTTTTCAGATCCAAATCTTGACATAATAATGTGAAATATTTCAATCCTAAAGCTATTCTATTATAAATACTACATTATGTGTATTAGAGTTAGGCCTTTACTTCTGATTTCCTCTGTTTATTAAGTAGAAATGATAATACCTTGTTTTGACCCACTTCCATTTGTAAAGTTAAATAAACTCTAATACAATTTTCTATAAATGTAGCCCCTCCTCAATTGTTTCAAGGAAACATTTCAGTGGATAGAAACTATTCCTTGCTTAAGAGAGCTCTTATTGTGTAAATGTTGTACTTGTAAATTTCTCCAAATGACAAAATCACACACCTGCAGTGACTTAAACTGGACTATGACTCTTCAAATAAAACAACACAGTGTTTCAACAGAAATATTACGTTACTGACGGTAGGTAGTACGTCAAATCTGTAGAGGTAAACATTGTGTTGAAGTGGCAGTACATTATATGACTAGAATCATATTAAGGATTTTTTTTTTTTAACTGGCCTGTATTTGAGGACTGGCTTTTATTCATGTCAGCCTTAGCCCCAGCTCTTGATAGTGACCCGGCCTGAAACTGGCTCAAGGTATAAGGAAGAAAAATTAAGGAAATTCAGTGTATATATCAACTGCCATCTACTGGTTGAAGGATGCTACTACGACTGGATTTTCCTATTGGTTGAGCTGATTTCCCATACTTATCACATCATTAAAACCACTGTTTACAGGTTGTACTGTTAGCATAGTTTGCTAGTAAGTTGTGTGTTTACTGTATTTAGTAGATTAGGCCCCATTTTCAATTTTTACGTTATTAGCTATCCTAAAAATATGGCTAATGGTTGAGCTACAATGGGAAGACATGCTGCTGTGAAAAACTTCCAGAGGAAAGACGCTTCAGCCAAAAACTGGGGTTTAATTACATTATAAAAATATATAAATGAGTGTGTGACAAAACCCATTAAAAAAGTTATGAAATTTTAAGCTAAAGCAAATCAAAAACCTCAATTAGCTTAATACCACTCAAAGATACCATCACCCTTTACTTAGTACACAGCTAAGCTAATTGTTTTTATGTTTCCTGTTTCTTCTTCTTAAGCTAACTGTCTGTTTGCTGTAGCCTTATATTTATATCGCCGTATTTAACTCCTGGCATGAATGAAAATGAAACTTGACAGGGAAGACACTGCTTAAAAAGGGGTTTTAAAAAATGAATAGGAAATTAGCTGTTGGCTATGGTTGAATTAATATTAATAGTAGCATAAATGACTACACTGTGTTCATAAAAAAGAATAATGGGTTCATCTTCTCTGACATTACTCTAACTCATTCTGTCAAAAAAAATTATAAGCAGGGTATTAAAGACATCTGATTTTATATATATTCATATATTCTCCAGTGGAGGGGAAACACAAAGAGGAGAGTTGGAATAAAAAGACAAAACCTGTTGAAGAGGAAAAGGCTGTCTGGTAGTTGGTATTGTAGCTGGAGTTGAGGTTGATGTTTAAGGATGTGTTGAGGTTGGACTCTGAGTTGCCACTGCAAAGCATTGTGGGAGTGTTGGGTGTACAGGAGGGGGAGCTGGGCACGGATATCTGGGTGCCTCTGAGGTCAGGGTGCAGAGATGAGCCTGGGGATAAAGAAGTAACAAGTCAGTTACACTGGCAGCAGTTTATTTTCCTCCTTTTGTTTTTGTTTTTTTTTACATTACATAATTTCAGCTGAACTGAAGATGTCAATCCTTTACACTGTGTTGATGATCTGCATCTCTTTTTGTCCGTCACACTCTCTTACACTTCCTCAGGCACACACAGCCTGTGCTATCTCGAAGCAGATGACTTGTGAATCCACAGCGTCTGAGTGTGGGTGTGTGTGAGTGAGTCAAGAGCCTGTGAGTTTGTGTAGTCTTGTCAGTGACGCCAAAGGACCCCCTCACCCCTCCCCAATTCCTCCTTCATGTGTCCATGACCACCCTTCAACTGTGTATCTTTTGTCCCTCCCATACTGTCCATTCTTATTTGCGCCTTATAACCATCTGTTTTCATATTGACAGCTCATTTCTCCTCACAGAAATACTGACCCTGATTCCACAAATTCTGATCTAGTCTTCCTGACAGACTTAAAACATTATTTATGCACTGTCCTTCAACTGACCATGACATAAATGTTGCTACACCACTGGACTGCTGCTTATTTGGCACTGCCATCCATCCATGTGTCAAATGATCTGGAATTGTTCATTAATATCCGACTGCATAATTTGTTAGTCCAACCCTTCATACAGTGGCAATTTCAAGGAAAGTTTAGCCACATATGGTGAGAAATGAAAGAACAGTTTAATAAAAGCATCTTCAAAATGCAAAAGTAAACACTAATGTGGTTTATTCCTTGCACAGATATGTGTACAATATGTTGCACAACTCTTGCTATGAACCCTGCTGCCTTTTCACTTGGACCAAACCGACCTATTGAAGTCTCAGTTTCAGCCTATATAAACAAACCATACAAGTTTTTTAGTCATGCAATAACCAGTTTGCTCCTCAAAAAAAATCAACAAACATGGAAATAACTGCACGGAGACAAGTCTCTTGGTAATCTAAGTTTGCTTTTAAGGTTAGCACTGAGATCAAAATGTTTGTTTCACTTTGCTGAGACATGACTCTTCTGAGTCACCTTTTTTTTTATTCTTTTCAGTGGTTTTATATATATATATATATATATATATATATATATATATATAT
>JAPQRP010000009.1:22157581-22168778 GCA_037367295.1 Apogon hyalosoma | reverse complement strand
ACACACACACACACACACACACACACACACACACACACACACAGTATTTTTTTTTTAATCACAATAGTGTTAAGTCTGGACAGATGCTTAAAGAGGGCAAATATGCAAATTCTTGGTTTTTCCATAAGTAAAGTTCCCTAAAATAAAGGCACGATGTGGAAGATCCATCCATCCATTCATTCATTCATTCATCCATCCATTCTTTCATTCATTCATTCATTTTCTGACAAGCTTAATCCTCCAGAGGCTCTGGGGGTGTGCTAAAGCCTATCCCAGCATCCAGTGGGTGAAGGCAGGTATCACCCTGGACGTGTAGGGGGCATACAGAAGATAGTACCTCACATCACATGAAGTTTCTGGCAGACTCTGTTTAGTGCTGGGAACTGTCATTTTTTATGTTACCTAACTCCATTACCAAGCTAACAGCTGTTTCCAGAGACTACATCCATGAGAACAACAGCCTTGTACACTGATTTCTGTGTTGAGAACTCAGTGTGAAACCCTTAAGCTTCTTCAGTGTCTCACAGATGCTAATACAAAATTTATGCAAGTATAAAAGCATATGCAAATATATGTACTGCACCTTTAATTACAGATTTTTTGTCAGTGACAGTGAAGTGCAAACGCATATATTTTGTAACTGAATTAAGTCATGGAAATGGAAAATGTAATGTAATGTAAATGAAATGCAATGTAAATATTAGAACACAATAAAAGTTCTTTAACGGTAATGGGATTTCTTTTCCAATTTGTTCAACACATTTCATTACTAAAGAGGCAGCCGAGGTTTTGAACAGACAAATAAAGTCATCATTGCTAACATAAAGGGAACAATGGATTCATAGCCTTAGCAGCCGACTGTAGATCTATCTATGTGTAATATGTCTCATTTTTTCAGTTCCTCCATCTTCCATTTGATTCTCACCTTTTGTTTTTATAATGATACCTTTGCATAACTCTGTGTGATTGGTGTGAATGTCTAAACTATTCAGAAAAGTACAAATCTGGTTCAGATCAAACTGGAACAATCCAAAAGTTCAAGTATAAGTAAGTGGTAAAGTGTTCTTGGATGTGCATGTACAAGCTTTCAGGGTTGTTTCAAAGCATCTGAAAGCACAACTAACTATTTGAGCTACCTCCATTCATGTGTAATGTGATTATTAGTACTTTTGGACAGCTAATGTAACTAACCAAACACTTTGAGTAAAATGAATGTCTCTGGTGCTTTAATCTGATCTCAAACACATTTCCCCAATTAAAGATACATCTTATTGTTTTGTCACAGGAATATGGACAGAGCCTCTATCAAAACTAAACAAACCTGCACACAGATACAAAAAAACCACACAGTATGCATTAACATCAGTACTGGGACTAGTCTCTGGTCATCTGAAAGTGATTAGCCTCGTCTCCAATGGCTTCCCCTTGTACAGCGGGGCTTCCAGGATCCAAACCTGACAGGCTCCATTACGATCTCTATTTTGATTTCTCTGCAAATCTGTTCGATTCCATCTGTGCCGATTAAATCCCAGCTGAGGCTCAATAGTCTGTCCGGCGGCATTTATTTTGCTTCAACAAATCAAATAAATTCCAAGCACTGAGATCACTCTCATAAATACATGGACCGATGTGTACATTCTGGCAGATGTTGGGTCAGAGGACGGTCCAACATTTCAGTTCGTAACAGGTCTCTCCATTATTACCGACTGTCACAGCTAAAATGATGGTCCAAGGGATACATCAAGCAATTTCGCTTAGTAAATTCTGCAGGTAAACAGAAGCTTTCGATGTTAAAACAGCTATAAACCTTAAACTTGAATCTTTAACACCAAAAATCTGTTAGTTTTTTTTTACCTAAATAGGTGATTACAATGATACACCATCGTATTTTATAGAGGTTTTTTTTTTGTTAATACATAGAAAGTGAAACACACTTATGAGAAAATCTGAGAATGTTAACCATAAAACATTTTATTTATTACAGGGTCACTGGGAATTTGCTCTCTTTGGCTTTAGCTGAAGTCAACTAATGACTTCTTCTACAATTCCCCATCCCAGCATTTGCCTTTTAAAGCCCCTGAGCCCAGCTTGTCTGGCTGCTTCTCTCTGTGTTTGGTCTCCAAGGTCAACCTCAGCCATATAGACCGGAAACACCAATCAAAAGACACCATCTCCCCATTTACCCACTAATTTTTAAGAGCCCATGAATTCATTTCTTGCATGTAATTTCTTGCCTCTTGACTCAGACCAGTTTTAGAGGCACCGTTACCAAGGTTACCATTACATCCAGTGTGTTCCTCATGTTGCTCAGGGCTAATCTACTGCAGATGAAGGAGGTTTATTATCAGGGGCATTGCTATCGTCAGTAATTGTAATATTTTTTGATGGAAATCTCCCAGAAACCCCTGCCCCAGGAAGTCCTCTTCGTCACTCTTGTTCCACATCATATTAACATTTATATATTTACAGATTTCCTTGACATAATATTTCTTTTACTAATGAATTCATGCATTAATGCAATTATTTAGTAATAAAACACACCCTTTTAATGACTGTAAGCTTAGAGTCATTAATGTTAACTCAAGTGAGCATGTTTTTAGAGAGATGACTGCACATCCCTTCGAGTCAGTTTAATGGCTTTATGACTGATCTTTTTGGCCTACTCTTAAAACACATTTTAGAATCCATCAGTATCCAATAAATAACAGCCAGTTTTAGCAAACGATGCTAAGGTTCAGTGTAAGATGTATGATATAATATAAAGAATTCAGTGCTTTAACAACATTTCTTGCAAAAAACATCTGCATTCAAGGTTCAAGGTTCAATTTATTGTCATTGGACGCATGATAAAAATTCCTGTAACCATTTGTGATGAATAATGCATATTGAGGATGATCTAATGTGTCTTGGAATTATCATCTCACTTGTTTTAAAATCCATGGAAAAACATTCAGTACATTCGGGTTCAGCTGAGCGTTTTTGGACACATAATGTTATTGAAACTAGACCTGAGCAACTGAATCAGCCCCAGATCATAACACTGACCCTACAGGCTTGTACTGTAGGCACTAGGCATTATGGGTAATCACTTCATCCACCTCTCTTCTCTCCCTGATCTGATTCTGGAACAGGGTCAGACTGGCCTCATCAGATCATATGATGTTTTTCCATTGAAACACAGTCAAATCTTTATGCTCTTTAACAAATCAAAGCCTTTTTTTCTGATTAGCCTCATTGATACTTTAAGACTATACAGCTGTTGAGTCCTAATTCCTTGAGTTCTCTTTACAAGCTTTTTTTTTCTGACCACATTCTCTCCTCGATGATGATGGCTTACCACTATCCTTCCAGTTTTAATAATGCATTAGAGAGTTTTCAGCCCAAATTTAGTAGTTTCAACAATCTCTTTACTTATCTTCTTTGCTAAACGCAGGATAATACTTTAACCCCTGTGAAATATCTTTTATATTTTTTATATCCCAGATGACCATAGGATAGACCTTCTGACATGGTTGTTTAATAAATGAGAAGCTACTAATTGCATCCGTTAGGGTTAAACAACTCGATTCAGCTGAAACATATTAATCTCCGCAGAGTTAAATCAATTTTTTTCCATCTTTTTTTTTTTTTTTTTTTGGTCAAGCTGTGTATTTTTATTGTCTTCCATTTTACATAATACATCATTTTTGTAGTTTTACAATAGGCTGTTTCCCACAAAGCTGGACTAAAACATTTTTACCTCTTCTCATGAAAAGATTGTGACAATGTGATTTATTCTTGTTAGATACAGTGTAACTGTGATTACTGTTTATAAGTAGGAATAAAAAGAGGAATGTGACTGACAGAAAAATATTCCACTTTTATGGGCAGCAGTGTAAAATAAGTATTTGTATCTAATTACCATACAACTATGTTTATTACCAAGTTACAACACCAGGTGCTCACTGGCAAACAAGGATTAATGAATGAATGAATGATTTCTTTATTTTTAAAATGGGACAGTTCGTATTAATGAATAATTACATGCAAATACAAGAGATTATAGCCAGACAGCTAATTTCCATCTTGAGTCCCATTGGCAAGTAAAAAAAAACAACAAAAAAACAAGAAAACAAACAGCTTACAGATAACATAATACCATAACTGAAGTAAGATATACAAAAAGAAAAACAAGCAACAACACACGGTGCATACTAAACGACAAAAACCAAGGCAGGCACCAAGCAAAAACTGATTAAAGTTTGCTCATGAATTATATTATAAATATCCCACTGTTGCTATTACACATGATTATATTATAAGTATCCCATTGTAATCTTTTTTTATAATTGTTGTGTGGAGGAATGCTTATCAAACTCAAAAACAAGCTTTTTCTGGCATGTTTTAGTTAATCATGCAAATGTACTGCATATATGCAAAACGGTTAAATTAACCATGTGAATCATGGATACAAAATACAGATACAAAATAGCTGTGCCTCAACAAATGTTGATCATAACACGACTTTTTCAAGTCTGCCTTGTACATACTGTACAAATGTGAATGTGCATTGTTGAAGGGACAATGCACCTATTTGGAAAAAGAACATTAAGGACTTGGACATAATAGTCTCTAGTCTTTGAATTTTACCCAAAAAGGTATCAACAAGGGCTGAAATGGTCCTCTTGACCGGAACATAAGTTGCAGCTTCAGTTATTTCCAAAATAGGAGAAGTTCACATAAGGTCCATTCACTATTCCAGCAATATCCTAAAGTGAATTAAATCAGGTTTATATGTCCAGTTCCTTAAAAAAAGGATCACTTTCACATGATTTATTAGTGTGATCATCAGCATACTGAGGCAGTGTCGGTAGGAAAGGGAGCCAGAGGAAAAAAAAGAGCGACTGGCTATAGTATGATTCATGATTTTGGTCTAATTCTGCCAAAATAATTCAGCTCAAGGAAATTACTAAATGTTTAGAATATGGAGACATTTAGCATCTCTCTTTGCCTTTCTCCCTCACTGCCTGCTGTTTGCCTTTGGCTGGAAACTGACTTTTGACAGATGACTTTGCATATTGTTATTACCATGCTGAATTTCCAGTTTATTGTTTTTGGAGCATTTGGCTGTAAGCAGCAGACCTGAAATCGACTATATTAGACCAACAACCATTTACAGTACTTCAGGGTAGTCAGATCCTTCAGGGCTTTGTCTGATTGTCTTCATCCATCAAAATTAACAAAAGACTTTAGTTTTACTCCCAGAGAACACAGATAAGTAATACATCTACACAATGTAGCAGAGTCAACATTCATACAGGCTTCTCTTCTTATGTTATTTACAATGATTATTAATACATAGCTCTTAAATGAACACTGAGCTGTTTATACCAGTGCTGTTTTTCCAGCTCAGCTAAAGACTGACCCCTGGCTCTATATGTTTTTCTTATCTCTGATGTTAGTCTGCACCTCTGAGAATTTCCAACAATTTTATCCACAAACACATTAAAACTCTGCGTAATCTACGCTGACAAGTGAAACAATAAGTGGGATCTTTAGCAAGCGAGCATGAGTGTTGAACACACCGTGTGAACGAACACGGACAAAAATAGACACAAAGCAAGGAAAGGTAGAGCACGATCAGGTTCAAACAAACCAACATGTTTGTGCAGCACAAATCTTTTCAGTATTTCTATGCTATCGCTTTCTCGGTCAAAAAAGCAGGTATGACTCATAGGTGTGATAATGTGATCCGATGACAGGACAGTCTCAGTTTTAATGTTAGCAAAATGAGATTGAGAATGATAACAAGAGCATTTGAGACAGAATTACGTTGCATATGTGCATGGATTTAAAGGTGATACCAACGCTCTGTGCTCCAAACCATTGGGTTTCTTTTTTCAAGGCTAAAACCCCAAAGGAGGAAACATAAGCGATGGCTAGTAGGATCTTACTAAGCATGAAAAGCATACAGGAGGAGGTTTTCCCCTCCATGATGCTTTACAAGCCTAATGTATCGCAATGCCATGTACGCAGATGATTGATGTCAACAGCCTCCTCTTAATCACCTGAGAGGGACAGAGCCTCTTGACAGTCTGGCAGCCATTTTGGATTCTTCTCTAATGACTGGAGAGACATGTTGCAGATGATGTTAGCTGAAGCCAGTCTCACGGATCACTAGCACTCTGTCAGTGATTAAGTGACTCATCTACCTCTAGTAAACAAACCCCCAATAGAGCATCTTGCATCCATCAAAAGAAGCCTTTGACTCGCTCTGCTTATCTAACTTGGAAGGAATCCATCATACCTGTACAAAACGGTGGATGCTGTGTGGTCTCTCGGGATTTGTCCCATAAACAAACACATTCTGTTAGGACTACAGCCATACATGTGTAAAGGGAGCACGATGATTCCCCATTACTTTTTTGACTGTGGATAAGATATACTATTCCCATATGTGCTTTGCTTCTGGGAAATAAAACTGAAAATGCTTCCCAACTTCAGTATTTGTGACCTCATTTCTGTTCCTTTTGCAACAAAGTAGGCACTCTGAGAAAAAAAAAAAAAACAGCTTGAGAAAAATAAGAATTGAAGTTTTACATTTTTAGAATGGTTTTTTTTTCACAGCGTGGTATCTAAATAAAGACAAATCTAACCTTGAGAACAGATATTCTGCTCCAGCAGCATAACGCACTTGAGCAAACCTTTTGTCAGCCCCTCGGAGGGCTAATGCGTCTCCGCATAGCACCGTCCGTTCTTTACAAAACCCAAGCAAGGCACTTTAGCCTTTATTGATAGCTGCGTGAGTAGGACAAGTATGGTGATGTAACAGATCTTTCTTAAATTGCATGGGCCGCATTGTTGGTCAGGACAAACCCTGAGGCTCAGTTTGATTTCAGCAGATTAATTTAGCTTCCTCTCTTACGTAACACATCTCAGCTTTCAAGCAGTCTCACTGATCTCAGGTTCACCTTTGACTCGTTGCATGGGTGGCTAGCTACTGAACTGCGCTCCCTTGATAACAGCTTAGTGAGGAAACAACATCGCTTTTGAAAAGATCCTTAAACATCAGAGGAAAACATTACAGCAGGAAGACAGTTTAACAGCGGGCAGCAACATAAGTGAAAAGAGAGAGAATGGATTGTAATTTTGATACATGATATTTGACTCTGTGAACATCCTGTTGCTGGATGTGTTTAATGCAGGTTATCTTCAGTCAAAAAACAATTAAACTTTTTACTAAAGTCTTCCTAATCTTAATTATTTTCTATCTTAAATCACTGATACTGTATGAAAATAACATCCTTACACAGGGAAAAAAAAAAAAAGTCACCTTAGGACAATTAACAGAATCCAGATTCTAAAAACCAATTCTGTGAAAAAAACTTATTTTCTTCCCAAGAGGTTGATCTCTGCCTGAAGAAACTGTTACACACAGGCACACTGACATGAACAGGGACCGTTTTATAATTAATCCATGAAATATAAAGGGCAATGAAGTAATTGCAGAACGGATATGATCAGATACAGTTATCCCTGTTGACTACACGACTGAAAAGAAGGGCTGTGTCTGCTGTGTCAGCTGCAGGCTGACGTCAAGACACAAAAAGCTTAAAGAAAGTGCAGTGTTTTGTGAAAAAAGTAAATCAGCTACTATTCATATTTCCAAAAAAACACATTTACATTATCTCACTGAGCCAGAATGCATATTATTTGAGTTAAAACTTTATCTCAGCTTATTTTCTATTGTGTTTTATTTGTTTTGTTCATTTATCTCAAAAGCCAAATCAAGGTCACCTAACCACCAAGCCACAGTGCTTATTTACAGCAATACTCCATGCTTCATTTATCTTGTGAAAACAAAAAAGAAAAAAAAAGAAAAGGAAAACAACTGCTGCAGACCTGTAATTCCCACCTGGACAGATTATGTGATAAAACGCCTTTTCCCCACAACAGGTGAAATTTGGCTGAATTTATCAGCTGGTGGAGCATTCATTTCAGACCCTAGTGTAAGCATCATTAGGTATAAAATCGCACCCTTCTGTTAAAGGAAAATAAGCACATGTGCCAATTTGCAACACCAGACTTTGATGTGTCCGCCCATATTTCAGCGACTAAGTGTTTGCTGAACTGCAGCCAACTGCCGAGACAATACTAGGCCTTTGAGATATACCATGCTCTTGACTGGTGACGCTCTCAGGCTATGGAGGAAAGCTGATAGCCAAGTGATCCTTCAGCTGACTGAGAGCTATAAGGCTCCTGTGTTTAAGCCGTCAATGTGGGGATAATAATTTGATCGATGTGGGAAAACTGGTGTAGAAACAGGAGGATGAGGGCTATTGGCTGCATTTATTATCAAACAGCAGCCACAGCTCAACAAAAAAAGATGAGTATTCATTGCAGTTGTAGCCCTAATATTAATATTTTCCTAAATGCAGGAGTTATTTTGTATATTTCAATACTATATACAGTATTCCGAGTGATTTTTCCTGCGCTCCATTCTGCCTGTAGGGGTGCCAAACTACATGTTTTCCACGAACACAATGAAAGTACATTTTGATATTTCACAGTGGAAAATGCTTGTGGAAACAGAAACACTTGAAGTGGTTCTGGCCTTTATTTCCAGTGTAAATGCACAGCATAAATTCTCATCAGCTGTTTGCTGCGTGTTCCAAAACATTCGAATAAAGTGTGAAAACTGGTACAACAAGTCTGGTACAGCGGGTCATGAGGGCTGATGAGGAGACCAGATTATTACTCTATCTCACCCGAGGAAAAAGACATGACTTTCATTTAGGTGGAAAACAGAAAAATAATGTTCTACTTCTTTACTTTTTCATTAGAGCCATGTATAATGTAGCCTGTGCTGCCACCGTCTGGTGACACAACAGCCTCTTTCAATTACTCCAAACCATTTTATGGAGCTGCACATAATTACCTCACCCCCTGAGAGGGAGGCAAGGGGTATTGTTGTTTTTGGTTCGGTTTGTTTGTTTGTTTAACACTCTAGCAGCAAAACCATTGGTTGAACTCATACCAAATTTGGTTTATAGATTGCCAGTGACCCAGAATACATGTCATTACATTTTGGGAAAAGTAGGTCAAAGTTTAAATTTTTTATGAATTCAAAAAAAAAAAAAAATCCTCATTTACTCATATTGGCCCAAATTTCACATGTCTGTAGCAGCAAAACTATTGGTTGAATTCATACCAAATTGACTTTATAGATTGCCAGTGACCCAGAATAGCCCTCACTACATTTTGGGAACAGTCGGTCAAAGTTCATATTTTTTATGAATTTTTTAAAACCTTCCCATTTACTTATAACCGACAAAATATGTGCAAGGGGCGGGGTTTGCTGTGCCTGGCACCACTTGTTTGCGTACTGTTTTTTTTTTTTTTCACGTTTGCTTCAAATTTGCTTGAAACTTTATGGAAACACAGCTATCAAGTATGTTTACATGCACACTAGTGATCTACTAATGCTGAGACATGACAGGTATCATCTAAACAGCATGTTCTGGCTGGATTTTCTGAATCATGCCTTTTCCCGAACAGAGCATTTTACAACTAAGACATATGGGATTATTCCAGGTTTATGAGGATTCTTTGGACATGCAAACAGCGCTTTCGGGATATGTGTTCCATTTTTTTGGGTGTTTACCGCAGGTTGTGACACACAGCCCCTGTTTACAGTCAGCTGGAGCAGAGGTTAGGTTGTTGAAGGAGACGTTCGCACATGGGGAACATCTGCCACCAATGGAAAACTAAAAAAAAAAAAAAAACTCTTTTTAATCAGCATATGCACAGCTGCATGTAAACAGGAATATTAGAGGAATATTCTTTTTCAATGTCCATATATAGAATAAGAAATATTTTGTGCAAGCAAAAAGTCAACCTGATCTCATGTTTAGATATGTAGACGTATTGTGTATAAATACATATGTTAAATATAAAATTCAGATTGCAGGAGATGTTTCTTCTTATTCTCAAGTCCATCTCAAATCACATCATCATGTCTTTTATAAGTGATTTCTTAATGGACTGTTAAAGCCACATAAACCACTGCTGTATTTCATGAAGATTAAAGACCTCTTGAGCATTTCTATTGACTAAAATGGCATTAGCAACCTAATTAATTAACACGCTTGTAGAGTGACATTAAATGTGCAGTGTACCATGGCTCTGTCTTTCCGCTAGCTGAGGCTAAGGTTCAGGACAAGCCGTGTGTGTCTGTAAGTTAGATAAGTGGGAAACATTAGAGGAACTGAATGTAGGTTGTTGTGTAAATCTGTGGCTCTTGTGTTATGAAGCAGGCTGCTGTCTGGCTGCGAGTCACTGTGTGGGAGGCTCACAGTTGCAGAACAAACTGGTTAGTCGTCATCCTTAATGCCCTTTCTCATTTAAAATCGAAACATGGCGCTCGAAAACACATGAAATAAAGCCTAATCCTCATTTTTTTTTTTGCGTGGTAAGACAATCCTGTGTGTGACCATCTGCCTCATACAAAGTGCAAACACAATACAAGGAGCAGTCGACTTCAGACTTGGATCCACGGAGTGAGACATTCCACTGGTTTGATTGCTTGGAGGAAGGGGAGGGGCAAACAACATAGATGTGTCTTTACCTGACATCATCCCTGCTCTTGTCTGTCCTCTTGTAGTGACCAACACACGCCTCTTGTTCTTTGACAAGAGCTGCGTGCTAGTCACCACCACAAGGCCAGTGAACCCCAGATAGACCCACTCTGGTGCTGGATACCAAACAGCCCATCACAAGATAGCACGCTTCTCGCTGTCAACCACACCGCAAGAAATGAGGTTAAATGGCGCTATCTACACATTACGGGAGCCTCTTCTATTTTTATTAACAGTGCTGACAGCCTCTATTCTTTGCAGAGAGCCGGTGCAATTCTTGGAAATGGTTATAAATAAGCATTGAGGTGTCCACAAGGATACCGATTTACCTCTCATTTTGCATAGTTTTCTTTTGTTTTGAGATATTACATGCGGCTGTGCGATGCATAATGCGTTTTAACCCTTTACCTGGCACGTGACTACTTTTGGTCCTTTCCGCACACATTACGAGACGGTGATAGCGACAGTTCCAGTGAGGACAGCGAGTCAACATTCTCAGGTCAGATGTGGTCTCCAGGGTCTGTAAGGTCCACCTCTGCATGAACAGTGAGTGGACCTGCTTTGTTAGGTACCATGAAGTA
>JAPQRP010000009.1:22122418-22142482 GCA_037367295.1 Apogon hyalosoma | reverse complement strand
GGTGTTTCCACATTCACTATGGAGCCTCTGAACATCCAAATGGGTCATATCTGATGACCATGAAAAGACGACAAACTAGATTTTACACCGGTTATTTACATGGATTGATAGGATTAATGGATCAACAGGTATTAAAAACTTTAGATCAGTAGACAATTTAGTTTGATGGTGGATGTTTGGGTCTTTGTGGATTAAACCGGGGAGGCAAACTCATGTTAGTTCAGCGTCCACATTGAGCCTATGTGACCAGTAAAATAATGATATAATAACCTATAAATACCTCCTATTTTTTCTCTCTACGTTAAAGTACAGTATGAAAATGTTTACATTCACAAACTGTCCTGAAACGCCTGAACATCCATGAACAATCAGAATAAGTAGAAAATAAGTGGAATTTTAGCAATGTTATTCCACGGCTTGTCATTTACATATGAGTGTTACAACATAGAACATTTAGTAACAGGTATCTGGAACTGAAAAATATAGCATTTAACTTCATGATCAATAGAACTTGTCAAGACTCAGTGACACCCTTAACTGTCAATGTCTTCTGTGTCAGTTTTGGACTTTGCAAATTCATCCTGTGGGTTGGGCATCCAGCGTTTGGAGGGCAGATTTTGGTCCATGTGCCGTATATTTGACACCTTCTAATGACTTGTGTTTTCTAATACTCAATATACACAAGTACCACAATACATTTCTTAGTTCCATTTTCATTTCCATTCATGCCATAACTCTCTTATCGGTACACTAAGAGTCCAAGTTCCTGTAATTTTCATCAGAAAATGCACAGCTAGTGAAACAGGTTTTGGAGATGATTTTACCCCCACCTGTTAGGAGGAAATTCATCTGGTGTCAGTATTGACACGCCACACGTGTTATCTTGTAAGATTTCCTTGGTGGCAGCTCGCGGGGAGATGAATGCTGACACTTTGTGACAGCCTTGAATATGAGGTGGCCATGGTGACCAAGCAGAGACACATCTGGCCTCAGGCTTGTCATGATGTGGGAGCTGAGAAATAATGGTTGAAGAGCAAAACAGAGAGGCCATGTAGAAAATAAATTACAGCTTTTCTTTTCCATAAAGGCTATCAGATAGAATGTAGTCGCACATTTTTATGGCGTATGAAGTGTGTATTGTAATCCAAAGTCTTATCTGAAAATCAAATGCGTTTCTAGAGGGCATCTAAAACAATAAAGCTAAAGTGCTGTATACATTAAAGCAAGTGAAAGACAGTGGAAGTAAGTCGCCGTGAACATTTCCCAGATTATTCTCTTCACTTGCAGGATGTTAAAAAAGTAAATTGAGTGTATCAAAAGTATGTCCTTCTCTTGCTTCAGGCTTGTCTGAGGAGCCTGGCTTCATCGGTTCCCAGTTGGCACGGTGGCCTCCATCCCTGGCGGGCACCTCTCAGGATCTGCCTTGTCGCCTTAGCGTTTACATAACTTGTGTCGGCAGCCAGCCCTGTGAGACACTGTATTGTCTTGGTAGCTGGAGCTATACTCTAGTGTTGTTTATACAAACTGATTGCGGTTAACTTGACTGTCTGTTAGCAATTTGCAGCGAGGGTAAGGCCATATGACTAGGAATTTTTCGTGCAGTAATCTACATTGAAATTTTTTGATGGAAAGCGGTCAGACCGATTTTATGATGAACTGAAGATGTACAAGCAGAAGGAAAAAAAAGTGTGAACAAAGCACTTAGGAATTTATGGCACAGACCCCGTAGCCATTGCAGTCACAGTTAATGGAGTTTGACATGCCACCTGATCACCGGGCTGTCAAACTGTGATCAGACTCTCTGTAACACAAAGAGAAAAGTTGTTCAGTATGAAATGATAAAACATGATGCTTTGTATCTTACAGTGATCCCATAACAGTATGCCACTAATCATACACTGGTGTAAGTTGCCAAATATTTGAAAAATGTGAAATATCAGCTACAAAACACAAAAATGAAAGCAGTTTTCCTCAGATACATTATAGTGCGCATTAGGCAAAAATGTTGAGAATAAGTGTTTACAGCGCTGTTACTTGAATACACAGGTAACTCCCACCTTTATCTAATAGAACATTTCAAAGCTATAGCTTCTAAATTTCTTGCTATTTATATTCAGACATTAACATTTTGACACCAGTGCTGCTATTACCTACACTTCTGGTTTGAACCTTTCACTGAGACTGGATATACACTTTATAGCCTGACAGAACAGACTGACACCTCCTCCCACAGTAGATTATTTGTAGATGGGCGCCTGGCAGGCAGCAGCTGCCTGGTGGGGTGTGCTGGCGCAGGGCCTCTGTGGACATCTTGACAGCCTTGTTTGAGGCAGCCGTGTGCATGCTTTGCTCTCTTTGGGATGATCCATGTTGAACAAAAACACCATTCAACTCTGAGTTTGGACATCTGCCCCAGAGCCATATGCAAAACATTACAAAGAAACTCAAGAACATCATATGATCCGCAACAGGGGGCGTCAGCAGAAAAGGAACCCTCACCAGCAGGCACGTTAAGAGATGAAATCAAGTTGTCACGATGAAATTAAATCTTTGTGACAGAGACACAACAAAAACACTGAGAAAAGTTCATTGATTATAGGAAAGTCATCGGGAAAAGTAAAGCTGGAAAGGCTTGTATAAAATAAGCAGGATCAATTGGTTATTGGCCAAGTTTGCTCAACACGAAGAATTCAACTATTGTCAGTGTTGTAGCTGCGGAGCCAAAAGCTTCAGACAGACAGTCAAATGTGAAACAATGTGCAGAAGTACAGAATAAACAGAATAGAACTCAAGTTTATTATCCTAATTTACTTTGTTGCTTATGTGGGTTTGTTTTCATGTTATAAGAACTCGCTTTTATTTCCACACCCTGATACCCAGAGGCATCATGTTTTTGCTAAAGGATTGTGGATTTAACACTAGAATAGCACCATGAGCCTGGTTTAGATTTTATTTAGCCTGGCATTCACTGGTGTGCACTGATCCAAATACATGTGAAGATCCTTCTGGATTGACGCGATTGGAAACCTGAGGGACCCTGGATCACCTCACCGAGAGACAAACTGATTCAGAGTTTATCTCATCCTGCAGGACAAAACTTACGACATGAATCTGTGCTAAATCTTTGAAAACTCCAGAAGATGTTTAATGTGCTCTTTCTTCAGTGCGGCTTGAATGTTGTTGCAAAAAGAAGGCGACAAGTGACTATAAGTTACAGATATCTTCAAGGTTAAAAAATAAACATTTATCCTTTAAAATATTATACTGTGTTATTTTATTTTATTTCTTTTTTTGCTTTTATCAGAATGAGTGGTGGCTTTGTTTTATCAGCCAGTCAATATCTGTCTAAATACTTGGTAAGAAACTATAAAATCCCCTGTATTGGACATATAACATGTTGAGCCCTTGGGGTCATGAGGGTAATTGCAGTTGACATGTGACCAAGATGGATAATGATGCCTAAGAGCACAAGCTGACCCCAAATGCTGGGTCAGGAAAACCATCTTCCATGTAGGGTAACTAAGAAGCATAGCCACGGGGTGGATGTGAGGAGTGGCGACAGAATGTTTAGAGTGATTTGATTAGTAACAGTGGTTTCAGTGTTTATTGCTTATTGGCGTGGATGTAACATCATGTATATCATTTATAGTAATAAGCACATTTTGGTCTTTTATTTCTTTATGAGGACCTTCTCTTTCATGTTTAGCTCTATTTCTTCTCATGTGAATAAATACTTTCGACATTAATCAGTGTAAATTAGGATGGTAATGTACACATGTGCCATGTGGACAAAGCTAATAGTCTCAGTACATTTGTGAAAGCCTGCTCATGCCTGATGAATCCTAAGTGCTTAAGTTGAAGGCAACTACTTTTCTGGTTCTAGAAGATGTTTTACCTCTCAGAAGAGGCCCCTTAAGCACTTAGGATTACCCTGACATGGATGACTGTTGAGGACTCTTGAGAAAAACATTTAAAAACTTTAATAAGAGATTTACCTTAGCATTAAAATACAGGCACAATAGACAGTGACAGAGTCAAAGCTTTGCTCCAGACCTTTAATGAATTGTTTTCCAGCCCATGAAGGATTTGGTTTCCAACTCCATGCAAAAACAGGCCTGAGAGGAAAAATGTTCAAATGACTTGTTATGGGACCTAATTGACTTGCAAATGATGAAAATGGGCTCACTAGAGAATAATACTTACTCTTAATGCAGATACAGATCAAATGATGGTATAAACTCAGCAAATATACAGGTTATCTGATCTTCTTAACATCTTTGATCTCATAGTTTTGATCTAATTGTAAAAGGCAGCTGATGGGGTGAAAACGCTCCAATAAACCCACCGTATATGACACGCTGAGCAAAAAGCAGTGGTAGACAAAGTAAACAGCTTAGTGGTGATCAAAAAAAAATTCAGCACATTACGAGTAAGAGATTTCCCTAAAGAGTAGAGACCAACACAGAGATAAAAAGGAGAGCGGGTATTTGGCTCATGTTAGCAAGGAGGATGGAAACAGCTTGAAAGTATGCGACTGATGCTTGGAATGATAGATGTTTGAGTAGCCAATTACATGCCATTTAATGTCAGTAAAGCCCTTTCACAAGTTTCCTTTAAGTGGCTGCAATGAGTGAATAAGTTGATGCAGGTTAAAGTGCCTTTAGACCTGACTTGAACTTGTCTCACATTCAGTAACATGAGACTGTTGAACTTTTCCCACCGTATCTACAATGTGACTCATTTCTTAGCAGAATGATGCATGGTAAAAGCCATATTCAGTTGTTTTAATTAAAAGCGTCATCCGTGTCTGCAATCCAGTAAAAGAAATGCATCATTATGTCTCCACATGTCCAGTGAGTAAACACCAGACACATTGTTTTTTTTTTGTTTTTTTTGCCTCCATGCATCAGTTTGAGCCTTTTCTCAAACTGCTGCACATAAAGGAGCTGTCATTTTAGAGCCTAAAATATCCATCACATTTCAGAAACATCTCATGCACCATAATCAGGTGTTTATAGAGAAACAATTGTCTTGCAGGGCCAGTCATTATTTCCTCTATTTCCGTCAGTAAATATGCTTTGTTCTCAAAGGCACCAATATTCACACCAGACCATGTGACCAGAGCGCTGCTAGTGAGGAAAATAATGAGATATTTAGGGGAATTTGATGGACATTTTATCTTTTTTTTTTTGTTTTGTTTTGTTTTTTTCCCCTTGTTATTCTTTCCACAAAGATTGCTCACATTATTACCAGTAGTTTGACAGATGACTCACATAATATCAGTTGTTACTTAGGTGCAGTTTGACTCGGCCTGCGTGAGCAGAAAATTCCATATTTTATCCTAAAATGTAATTGCTCTACAGTTGCACACAACAGGAGCTTCACTATTAAGGCTGACAAGTAAAAATGGGCCGTGGTCAAAAAGAGTGTATAAAGCAGTGACTAGCTGACAGCCTGTGTCTGCTCTTTGCCGCTGGGCAGGTGCGTCATCATGGTTTATCAGTTTTCTGAATGAAATGGCTTTGTTGTCTGGGAGCTATGCTGATGAGAGCACTGAGAGGGAAACATAGAGCTGAAAGAAACTCGAGAACACAGAATTATCATTATCTGCAGCTTTTTTGCTATCGGTAATACTTTCTCACGATTGACAGTGTAGAACCATTAACTAGTTTTAAAGGAAATCAGGGCAATAGTGTGAACAGTGACGAGAACACTACCATATATTTACACTGCATCACTATTTTATTAGATGCTCTTATGCACAATGCCTGGCCAGAAAAAAAATAGTCACACACACACACGTTATCTCATTGGGCTTTAGTTTGATAACAGGAAGCATTCACCACAGCATTGCTTAAGCTTGCAAAGTTTATCCCTTTAACAACGGCAGTCTCTCCAGTGCTCCATTTTGCACTTTACAGCAAAAAATTACTGTAACTCCTGAACCATTTGTGTTATCCACAAAATTCAACTGGCGTTGGAGAGCTGAGATCCTCAGTTTTCCGATGTTGTATACCACACAATGTGGGACTTTATTACAAGCAGAAAGGAACTGTCTCAGAGACTTCCACACAGGCTAAAAAACACCAAAAAATATGAAGGCAAAATCTGAGTGTTCAAGACCAAAAAGCATGCCTGAGCAAATGTAAGATAGTTGAAAGTTTATTTTTGCAATCTCAAACAGTTTTGTTATGGACATTTACAGTTGTTTCTGTTAATAAATGTGCTAAAACCTTTTTTTTTTTTAACAAAAAACATGTCTGTGTAGGTTCGTATTTGCCCAGGTCATCATTCTTCTTGGTAGTTCTTCTAGGATTAACTGGACTGGTTTTAAGGAATTATTATTTATAATAATGATAATTAATGGCCAGGTACTGAAAGTTAAGTTCTTCCTGAAAACAAAGGTGCAAAAGAATTGGCAAACAAGACATTTTCTGACACTTTTATTGCAAAGAAAACATAAAGACACCTAAGAGGCCTGTTAAAATGGTAGTCTTAAAAGGGTTATGCAAATTTGCAATAAGTGTCCCAACACTTTTTTTTCATCAATAGTTGCATGCACATTTGTACCAGATCTTGTATTGATGATAGGAGAGTTGGACCGCAGTATAAAGTCGTCTTCATCACATCCTCAAGATTCTCGATGGGGTTCAGGCCTGGACTGGTAGCCAATCCATGTGTGAAAATGATGTCTCATGCTCCCTGAACCACTCTCACACAGTTTGAGCTTGATGAGTTGTGGCATTGTCCAATTTTATGCTCTCTAGCAAACTGATGGTTGTTTAAGAATTGAGAAGCTACTCACTGTGTCACTTAAGTTTCAATAATTTACTGGAGTTGAAACATATCAATCAAAGCAATAATTATGCAAAAGAAGGACTTCATCTATTTGGCTAGTTCAATCCAGGCAAAGAACTTACACAACCTGATTTACTCTTAATTTAAGACACTTGGTTCTGTGTAGTTAACAAACTTACTAAATATATGTATTTTGCATAGGACATACTCCCGAGTAGTGAGCTTATTACCTTAATAATTTCTCACTTAATATTTCTCACATGAAAGTACTTCAACATAATTATTTTTTCACAGAGCTGCAAGCAACAAATTGAATTCCATTTTGCCCCCAAAAGAAAGAAATGTCTCATTTGCACAAAGTTAAAACCACAAGCAGCAACAAATGACCTTTGTAAGAGTTTTGTAAATTCACCAGTACATCTTTGTAGAAATATCTTTTCTACCTTATTGTTTTCATGTGACACTATGTACTCATAGGAACGACCACCTGTAAGGCTACACCAGACTTTCATCCACTGCCAGGTTTATTAGCAAAATTGCTGTGTGGATTTTATACAGCTGGATGCACAGGAGATGAGGCTGGGTTATGCATCTACAGAATCTGCATCTCTGAATGAAGCTCAGACACATAAACACAGATTTATATTTCTTTTAACATTGTCATACTAGTGAATATACCTTGCACCAGTCCTTTGTCCACAGCATTAAACTGGCCATTGAGGCTCATTTAAGCTGTAGAAAATGTTGGCCTCATGATGGAATATTATTTATGTATTGTGTAAATATAACCAGAATACAGCTGCAGCTCATAGTGACTGAAAACTATGAATAAGGAAAATTCACAATGGAGCTCAGCAAAGAAACAAAATCTACTATTGTGCTGTTGATTATATATAAATACAACCTTCACCTTACCCTCCCCTGAGGGAGCCGCTCACAACATGAAAGGCCCTCTTTAGAGCCAGTGTTTGTTTTGTCCACTCTGGGCTTTTTAGTGAAGGTGATAAGTCAGGTCAAGCAGAACTTTATTTGTCCCCAAAGGCAAAATTAGTTATGCAGCAGCAGCAGCAGTAGCAGCAGCAATAACCCACAATCACATACACAGCCAAGCACAACAGCAAAATATAACAATAATTCTAGTAGAGAAAAAGATAAAATACTGTGCGCAAAAGTACAAAACAGACAAAAAAAAAAAAATATCAGAATTATGTTTAACAGGCATGGCTGATGGGTCTGCTGATGTTACCTGTCTTCTGCTGATGATTATCAGTGAAACAGCTTTAGACGTGATGAAGCGTTTGCTGATTTTAAATGGTGGATATTTGTAACAAGAACCTGAGGACAAGATCTAAAACCCTGGGTACAGGAGGTGGGTGGTGTCAGACACAATGGACTGGGCTTCATGCCATTGTCAACCTCTGTCTGTAGATATAAACAGCTCATTCCTATGTAATAAAGTCACAGCAATCTGTGCTTTCAAGTGATTATGCACTACTGGAGAAATGATGATTATGAATATTATATTACAGGATTGTATTTACATCTTCCTATCTCACACACTGGTCCACCACACTGACCTTGACCAAGGTACCGGTTTAAATCTGGAGTAGGTCTCCAGCCGTCCTCAGTGGCAGACCACCTGTGTGTGTCCTTGGTTGGGCTAAATGGAGAGGTTGAATTTCCCTTTTGGGACAAAAATCAATTTTACAAAATCAAATCCAAATGATAAATTACAATATGTGTATACATGCAGTAATTTGAGTAGAAAATGAAAAGTTGTGTTTTAAATGAGCTTAATACATTATGAGTGTTTTAATTCTACATAGGTTCTCTTCCATGAAATCTGACATTCTAAAGTAGCTCAAACCAAACACTGACTCTGGAGTGGCCCTTTGGTTTATAGCAATCAACAAGAGGTTCTCTAATCCACACAAGGTTTAAGGACCTGTAGGTGTCTTTCAAATAATGGTATTGACTTAGTTTCGCTGTACTCATCTTGGTTCAGTTTTGGGACCAGCACAACTTGTTGTTTAGTACCTCCTTTGTGTGTATGGGTACCCTACCTCACCTTTGCTGGTCATCATTGTGATGATATAAACATATTGTGGTGTCATCTTCACTACAACTCTGCTTTCAGCCACTACATGTGAACACGAGCACCTCTGCCTTGGACCACGAGGCTGATTTACATACTGAAATAGGTGCTTGGCTATTTCAAAATATTTCACTTCATGACATGGAGACGCATATGCATATTGATGCAGCAACAATTATGGTTCAATCAGTCTGTGACCTGACATCAGTTTTTAGAATTTCATCTGCTTGCGTAGGACTTCAGCATAGTTGTTACTAAATATAGTACCTGCTATTATATAATGGAAACACAAAAAAGTCCATGCTGTGTAAGGTTGAGTTGAGCTGGTAATGTCAATGGAAATTCATGCATTTTATGCATCTTGCTTTTAAAGGACTGTTAATACTGTATATTTGTATTTAGAACATTCACAGGGAGAGAAAAAAACCCCCACTGCAATAGTCAGGTCTTGAGTTACTTGATTCTACAAATGTCTGAACTGTAGTTGGGGGATGACCACTATTTATCCCATTTATATTTGTGTTTTTGATGGTAGAGATGGTAGACAAATCTGGTTACTGAAGGCCTTAGCATATTATTTTTCATTCTCATTAGATCAATAAGTGACCCCATTGGGCCAAATGAATGGTGGCATTATCATCCTCCAAGAAAAATTCCTCTGAGTTTTCCCCTTTTGTTTGTTATGTATCTGTTTATAGAATAAAAACCTGAATCAACAGAAATGTTTGCCAATATTTGGACCACATACTGTGTACAGTAAGTCTGATTTTCTAGTCAGTCTGATTTATCACTTCTCATTTTTCATACAGTGGATGTTTTTCATTATGTGTTACCCTTATCAATAACCAGATATGATTGTAATGGAGGTTTTATTGAAGCTTGTGAAAACAGCATCTGAAACTAGGTCTTCCATCACTTTTATTACTAGGGAGAGCTGAGATGATTACAATTGATCCTCCTCCAGAGAGGACAAAATCCAAGGCAGAGAGAAATAATAAAAAAAAATCCTCATAATTACTGAACCACTATTACCAGGAGCAAATGCCACTGTGACTTTTTCCACTCTTAACACACCCATTGTGCAATTCAGTGCAGTTTCTCATACAGCTTTGAAAGAATTCAAGTACAATATGGAATCATTATCTAATATATGCTGACCTAGAAATCCATGCATATTAAAATGGAAAAATAATACTGCAGTGACAGATAATAGAAAGGCTCAGCAGAGAGTGGTGAGGAACAGAGTTGACTAATTAGTCTGACAGCACTTAAAAAAAAAAAAAAAAACTTTGCAAGCGTCTTGTGTGCATTACATCCCCACATCAATGCAGAGGCCGTTCAATTCGCACTGTGTCCGTTGTGCAGATGTCCCTCTGTGCTTAGTGGATCATTTGATGCAACTCACCACACAAATATATTCAGTACAGCCATCTTCCCTTCTGCAAACAGAACCTGCATCTATTCAACTGGGCAGGAACTCAATAGACACTAACAGGAAGGACAGGTCAGATCACAAAAGCCATTATTGGGATTACTCACTGTTGTGGTCTTGGTTATGTAATGGCTTTGTATGTGACTAATGTAAGAAAGGATGGCACACTTGAACACAAAGCTTCAGTTTGAGACCGCATTTTTTACTTTGCATTGAACCCCCTGAATATATGAGCCCTGCTTTACTATGACAAAAATGCTGTAGTGCTGCACGGCTGTTTACAGTCTTCCCACCATTGTTAGCACAGTATTATAAACTGTTTAAACCTTCACCAATATAAAGCCTGTAAAGCATTGCTGGAGCAGAGCATGACTTCAAACATGTTGGAATGTGAACTGAAGCAAAGAGTAAACCAACCATGAATAAAGCACGTTTATAATGAAAAATGACATGTATAATCAATAAATATTTAAGGTGGTCTCTGGAGCTTTGGCCTGCCATAATTAAAAGACTTTACATAAATTTGTAATGATGTAATGACCATAAAAGACATAAAACAAACACGGACTGTCTCTCCCTGCTCGTGAGGTATAACATATTGATCTTATATTTCCTCTGTGGGTTATGTTTTATTAACAAAGGCAGGCTGTACTCTATTATCTTGAACCAAATTCACTATCACGTCCTCCTATGATTGATATTAAAGTTGACCTTCATGTTGGATTAATCAGTATACCCTCCAGTATATCAAGGCATCAGAGGTGGACTTGTTTCAAATAGGTTTTTTTATGTTCTTTTTTTCTTTTGAATATTTTGACATGACGTTGACAAAGTATGTCTCAGTCCTCCATAGACCATGAATACCTTCAGTGAATAAAAGACAAAATATTATATATTGTGTTTCCTCAAATTAGGTACAGGATCTTCATTTATTTGGCTATTTTTCACTGTTGGGACATAGGACTGACCACAATTTAGGCCAAGGCCTTGTTTGGACCTATTTAACGCTCATGTTTGTTCTGCATTTCATTGTTAATCCTGTCTTATCTTTTTAACTTAAACTATTTATTCTCATTTGTATCCTTCTAAATTATGCAGGTATGCTATTAATGCTCATGTCACTTTACTCAAAAGTGCAATTTCTGCAGGACTTAGTGCAATAATAATACTCTGACAATGCTGACACCACAGTAGGTTGATAAGTTGTCTTTATGTTGTCAATTGTTGTCCTTGTCTGTACCGATGTGATGTGACATGTGTATCCAGTGTATGTAAGGTCTTTTAACTGTTGTAGTCGACGGACCCTGAAGTCCAAGACAAATTTCCCCTAGAGGACAATAAAGTGAATTCTGATTCTGATTATTGGGGAAGTGACTATTTTTGGTAATTTCCACATACATTACAAGACACTGACAGCAACAGTTCCAGTGAGGACAGTGAGTCAACAATCTCAGGTCAAATGTGGTCTCCAGGGTTTGTAAGGTCTACCTCTGCATGAACAGTGAGTGTACCTGCTTTGTTAGGTACCATGAAGTAATGGTACTAATGTAAGGAATGATGTTCAAAGGGAGAATGTGGATGTGGACAGGGGTCTGGATCAGCACTTATGTTGATCTAATGTTCTAAAAATTATGTTCTATTGTTCTACAATACATGTTCCTTACACCTTACATGTGTTTGTCTAGCATTTTTTATATATATACTTCTTGGATTTCTTTTTGCCACTTATGGGTAAGAAACCAAATATAGTAACTTCATTGACTTTGATTTTCTACGTAACTTCACAAAAATAATAAAGTCTTGTTATGTCCTCCAATAACACACTAAGGTTGAAATTTTGAATTTCAGAGTATTTCTATAAGTGTCCTACAAAAGGTAGAAAGAAACTCATCACTTCCTGTAAGCATGTTAAATTATAAAGGCTTGTAGCATTAGAGTGAATATGAACCACTTATTTCTTAACGGGGCTCTTATTGTGAAAGTTTTGCAATCTTGTGGTGCTTGTACAAACCACAGTTAAGCTGAGACATTAATAAACATACATCTATAATGACTGAAAGCAGACAATGACTGTTGATGACTCTTGTCAAGTAATACAGAACGATTTAGTGTTGAAACTAACAAGACTAATGTGCTACATGTTATACCTTGTCCATCTAAGGGTGTGATCTCTCCACAAAACATCAGTATGTGTTGATAAGTGAAGTGGATGTCTATGTATCATACCAGCCATTGATGTTAAATAAGAACAACCCTTAGAAGGAGGTGGCTGAAGATAAATATGGCAAAGTTTCTGTACTTAAACACAGGAAAACATTGTTATTGTCTGTTTTCAAACCAATCATAAATGCGGGTCATCATTTACTAACCCTGACTGAGTTGTTTAGCATTAACCTGTAATCATGACAGTGAGCATTATGTAATTTTATTTGACAAAATGCAGAAAAAAAGCTGTACTGATTCTAAATTTACTTTATTGTAGCCCAGGTTTAAAAGACTGTCTCTTAAATGAGAATTAGTCTGCATCCTCTCATTTCAGTTTTCATTTTCAAGGAGCATAGCAATAGACTGGATACAGGGAGTGGATGGACCTTCTGTGATATATTGGTTTGTGCAGTTTTGAAGCCATGATACGTACAACGTGGCCATTGTCATGTTGGTTTAATTGGAAACAAATGGAGGGAATTGGACAAGAGTGAGGAATGAAATCAGAAGATCCTTAAAAAAAACAAACAAAACAGACCACACCAACTAACAGTGTAATAATAAAAACCATTAAATAATTTTAGCTGCTTAATAAATGTACACATATACAGTTGCATTTGATAAAGTTGTGAAATGTATTAACATACTAATAACAGTTACACGAACTAATTAACAGGACAGCTCGTACACTATATTTATTCATCATGAATTACAGCTAAGATCACTTAATGTAATTAAACTATGCCAGTATACGTAACTATTTTAAGTACATATAAACGTCATGACAAAATCCTCTGACAGCCTTGTTAGTGTAATTTCTTAACCACATTTACAGTTGAGTGGTCTGTCAGGGAGAAAAATACGTTTTATTCAGTATGCAAGATCTGCTAATATCCAACTCGGTAGCCAGTTAATGCTAGTGAAGCACAAACAGCATAGAAAACACTGATAGCACACACATGTCAATCACAGTGGCCACACCCTTAATTCTGTATAAGTTTTTGTTTGGATCATCTAAATAGATGACTTATATTACAACTCACTCCCCTTGCACCAGTTATGCAGGAGGAAAATAAATATAGTGTGGTTTGTGGAGTTCGCATGATCTTCCCATATCTGCCGTAAGTTCTCTACAGGTACACCACACGACTTCCTCCCACCGTCCAAAGACACACACCTTGAAAGGTTCATTTGATCAATCTAAATGTCCCATAGGTGTGAATGTGAGAATCACTCATTTGTATATGTCAGCCTTGTAATGAACTGACGACATGTTCAGGGTGTACCTTGCATTTGCTTGTTGGTCACCAGGATCCGTGTAACAGGATAACTTCCCCCCTGAACACCCAGGGAAACTCAGGGGTTGTCCTAGGATGAGTCCTAGGATAAATTCCCCTCCCCTCTGGCCAACTATCTCCCCAGATAGAAGAAGATAGATATTACATCAAAATTATATTATGCAGATTACAATGTATATTACATACATAAAGACATGTACCTCCTAAAGAAACAAGTGGTGCCTGGCCCAACAAACTCCACCCCTCGCATGTATTGTAGCTTATTTTAGCATTGATCCAGCTGATGTCATCATGTTTATACGTGTGGTGATGTCAGCATATCATTTGCCTCTATATATGTGCCAAGTTTGAAGTGAACTGAAACAAAAATGATGTTTTTAGAGACAGTTGAAATGTTGCCCATCATAAGTAAATGGGAGAAAAAAAAGATTAAATAATTCATAAAAAATGTGAACTTTGACCTACTGTTCCCAAAATCTAATCACATCTATTCTGTGTTACTGGCGATCTATAAACCCAATTTGGTATGAATTCAACCAATAGTTATGCTGCTACAGACATTTGAACTTTTGCCCATTATAAGTAATTGAAGGAAAAAAATATTAAAATAATTCATAAAAAATGTGTACTTTGACCTACTGTTCCCAAAATGTAATCAGATCTATTCTGGGTCACTGGTAATCTATAAACCAAATTTGGTGTGAATTCAACCAGTAGTTTTGCTGCTAGAGTGTTAACAAACAAAGAAACAAAGAAAGAAAGAAACAAACCGAACTAAAAACAATACCCCTTGCCTCCCCTTCAGGTGGTGGGGTAATAATAAATAAAAAGCAGTTCAGGTTCATGGGTACTGAAGCATTTCGATGTGACCCCCCCACCACCACCCCCAACTGGACATTAAAGTTACTGCAGATTTTGACACTTGTGCATTGGCTTCACTTTCCAGCTCTAGGTATCAACAGGCTCAGTCAAAAATCTCTGGATACAGTTGGACTGAACTTCAGCCAATCAGAGCAATGGTCACCAAAACAGGACAGGTCATAGTCACAAGTGGCAGCAACATCTGACCTGCCCTGTGTCAAATAAGTGGATGTGATTGGCTCTACCCAGTCTAGGCTCAATGGAAATCAGTCTGCATTGGAGCAGAGCCAGACTGATCTGCCAAAGCAAATGAACATTTGCTCTCAGGCAGATGCATCTGGTCCCAAGGCTAATTTTATATTTCAGGAAAAATAATTTGATCCCTAGATTTATGTTTATCTCTTGAAAACAGCCTTAAAGACGTGATGTAAAGTTGGTGGAAATAACAGAGCAGAATAAATCCTGAAAGACCTGTTCAGTCTGTCACCAGATAGACTTTTGCTAAGTTTGATACACTACAATCCCCTGAGGCTGTACAAGTTTTGACAATGTTGGATCCTGTTTTCTTTAACATATAAAGGAAATAACCCTTGAATAAGGTCACACAGGAAGGCAGGTCTTGATCTCTAACATGAATGTGAAGTACAGACGGAGACAAAAACATTTCCCTCCTTTTTTATGGTAAATCTAGAGTAAATAAAAGCTCTATCTACATAATGTAGCCACACAATACGGATTTATTTCTTAGGAAAACACGTTGTCATTAGTTTAACACAGTGGATAGTAAATTCACCACCTGTGTTTGTATACCTGTGTTGGGGATTTTCAAAGTGTGCATCCTTATGGGAAAAAGACTGAACACTTTAACCTTCTTTTCAACACAAAAATCCTGAAACTAAAGGTATTTACATTTGCTCTAGTATAATTAGTAGAGAAATCATCTGCATATAATGAAATTTTACGCTGTTTCTAATAAGATTTGATGGAGCATCAGTGCTCTGGGTGCACAGAGATGTAATTAGTACCAATTTCCTTGGTAGATGAAACATTTGTTATTCTCCTCAGAATTACATCGAAGCCCGTGTTTAAGCAAGAAACAAACATAACAAGAAGAAACAGAAGAAAAATGAAACAAATAAATTAGCTGCTGTAGTGAAAGAGAAATGTTACTGCACCATTTAGTTACAGGGTATTTAATTACTATCCTGCTGTCAGTAACTTAAATTTATGGGGAAAAAAACTTGTCACAAATGTAAGAATTAGATTTTTTTAAGGTCTTCATTTTCAGGTTGAAGGATGTAGTTCTGTGCAGGACAGGCAGCACAAAAAGTGTCAACAAATTTGCAATAATGATTTCATGAGTATGTAAAGTGTTTTATAAAGGTTCAGTGTGTTATGTTTAGTGACATCCAACACTGAAGTTGCAGCCAACTAAATTCTTTTTTTTTTTCTTTATGCAAAGATGATATTAACTGTGGTCCAAACTCAAACGCAGTAGATGATAGTAATGCACTTAAAAGGAGCTATATATAGTATTTATACTTCAAAATATTCAAATATACCCTGAAAGTAGTTGTAGAGATATGAATTCAACAAACAAAATATTCATAATGATGGACCATCACATTCATATTCATGCTCACTGTTGTTGTTTTCACTACTGGACACAGTTCTAAATGAAAAGAAAAATGGAGTATGATGATGAAATCACAGCTTTTCCTCTACATGGGTGAGTTCCATAATGAGGCTTATGAAGGTATATAAAGGTTATTATGTGATGTTCTTATTTTTGTATTCCACACAGACCTTTAGTGCAGCTATTGACAACACAAACTGTATAGAACACCAAGGGGATTTGGGTTAAATGAACAGATCTATAATGTAAACTATCAGCAGTAACCTACATGAAAATCATATGCCACAGGCTTATTGTGACTGACTGTCCAAATAGCCACTTTGGGTTCTTATGAAGAGGAAAACGGGATGCCGTATTACAGATGTGTGTAAACAATGAGCTTTATACTGTATTCAGTAAGTGACACAGTCTGTGGATACATAGTGGTTATTACCCCACCCCCTGAAGGGGAGGCAAAGGCTATTATTTTTGGTTTGGTTTGTTTGTTTCTTTCATTTTGAACACTCTAGCAGCAAAACTATTGGTTGAATTCATAGATTGGCAGCGACCCAGAATGGATTGTATTACATTTTGGGAAAAGTAGGTCAAAGTTAAATTTTTTTATGATTTTTTTTTTCCCATTTACTTGTAATGGGTGAAAGTTCAAATATCTGTAGCAGCAAAACTATTGGTTAAATTCATACCAAATTTGGTTTATAGATTGCCAGTGACCCAGAATAGATCTGATTACATTTTGGGAAAACTAGGTCAAAATCTTAATTTTTATGAATTTTTAAAATCTTTTTTCTTCTCCCATTTACTTATAATGGCTGAAATTTAAAATGTCTATAAAAAACATCAATTTTGTTTCAGTTTATTTCAAACTTGGCACATATATAGAGGCAGTTGATATGCTGACATCAGCACATGCATAGACATGATGACATCAGCTGGATCCATGCCAAAATAAGCTACAATATGTGCGAGGGGTGGGGTTTGTTGTGCCTGGAACCACTTGTATGTTAGTGGTTTTGGTCGTCAGAAGTGTGTTCTGATATGCAACTTCTCCCTGATGTTGAGAATATGGAATATCTACGCTACTATCAAAACTTTTAATTCTGGATGTCACCTACTAGTAAAAAGCTTGAAGCAGAGGAGCTTACACTGCAGTTAGATCATCCTAAATCCCCCTAAACTTTTTTATACAATGTTGCACATTGTCTAACAATGCATTAAACGTACACTGTATATTTAACTTAAAGTTATTGTCTAGTTTCCACCTGATACCATTAAATAATTTAGAAAATTCTACATTGTGTTCACTATGACAATATCCCCAGTGAAATCTGAAAGCAAATTACAATCTGTAGTTTAATTTGTGTGTAGCTGTAAATAACTTCTAAAGTGATGGATCCAATGCAATGTAGTTTAAGTCTTAGCAATTACCATCTGAAAATGATTAAATATTTATAGAGTACAAGTTGAAATAACTGCCCTTTGCATCTTTGTGTGTGGGCAGGCTTTAGCAGAGTTACAAATGTCACACATACTGTTTTTGATCATTTACTCCACAAACATGTACACTACATTGTGTAACAACATAATGCACTCTTGACATCAATGCATAATGTAAATGATTCTATACCGAAGCCATAACTAACCTTTACCCACATAGTTTTTTAAAGCGTGGGTATTAGTGACTTATTTTACTGACAGCTTAAATAGTTTCAGTACTCAGATGACATATGCAGAGGACACAAATTGCAACACTGCAATCTTTCCACTCCAGCATAAATCACAGTAGAGACAGAGCGAGGGGAGGGAGCCATGAAGGAGAAGCTAATGGAGCAAGTAGCACAACCATGTCATCCCCCAGACAGGTTTACAAAGAATTTAGTATACAAACTTTAGACTTTTTTCCACACACTTTCTGGAACTTGCTGGCAACAAATCTGGACAATGAACTGGAAAGTAACTTTATGAGTTCAGAACATTTATTGCTGTCATCGAGGATATACACTGAAAATGGAAATGCATTTGCCGTTCTGGTCTAGAAAATACATCAACATCCCGTTGGTGTGTCCTCAAATGTATCCCTCTTAAAAGTGAAGAGGGCATTCTAAAGGATAATATCACATGTCTGATTGTTTCATTGATGCTGCTGTTTTATCACATTACATGAAGAACCATCAATGTACAAGATCATTAAATGCTAACACTTGCATGTCAGAGAGATGTTTTTTTTTTTTTTTCTTAAATCTCTGTGGTCTTGAACAGATTACATCTCATTTTACTCAAATATACTGAAATAAACAGCCAAAATCAGAAACTCTTCACCATCTACTGGATAATCTACCGCTAAGATACAAAGTAGATGAGTGCTTTGTATAACTCAGAATTATTACTCTTTTCCTCACATTCATGCTTTTCTTTTCAAAGTCAGGGTGTAAGATAAATGATGCTTCACTCCGGAGTATTGATTCCTCCATGTCGCAAACAGATGCTCTGTCACTGACTGCGACTCACAGTCATATTAGGCTGACAACAAGGTGGAGGCCACGTTATAACTGAGTGTCAGCTCTGATCTCCTAGATACAAATGAGTTTACATTTCTTTACCACCCCCCACCCCCCCTCTTCCTTTAGCTCATGTCTCATTAATACATACCCTCACTCGCCTTGGAGCTTCATGTTAATATCAGCTGTTTCAAATCATTTCAGTGCTGGTTAATATTATGATGTATTAAGGAAGCTTATTTATATTGCATGATATGTTGATTTTAATTCTATAAGTCTTGTGTTTGCATAAACATAATTTTCCACTGCTATGTCTATTATTGGTTATTATTTTGGGCTGCATGACAATGTGCAGACTGTCTGGTCCAGATTTCCACTCTTGTTCCGCCTGTTGTTTCTGTTCTCTCCAAACAGATGCTCCATCAAATCTCTTTATACTTGGCTGAGCAATGGGAGTTACACACTGTCACTCCATGGCCCCCATTCAAAGACACCCAATGTATAAGCTGTCATTCACCATGATAGCTTTCATGGGTGTGTGTAGCGTGCATGTGTTTCTGTCTGCTTACTTTTTGACATATGCACTGTGCTTTCTTTTGTATGTCCATGGTGCAAATCTCTCTTTGGAAATTCATTGTAAATTCGCTGTAGCTTAGCCTGCCAGTAAGCCTGAAATGTTTATTCATGTCTGGTCTTTGTCTAAAAATGAAAGTACTGCAAAATATTAACAACATAAGAAGCCTCATGAGACCCTAGTACCATTTTTCACATTTCTATCTTATCTAGTTATCATTATACTGCTTTACTTCAGCCGCTCATTAAGGTTTTGGGTGGGCTTTGAAGATCAATGCATGCCTCTATGACAAAAACTAGCTGGAATATGAACTTGTGAGCATTGTTTGGCTTTGGATTTAACTAATAGAGCTTTTAAATATTACAACATAGATGAAAGTCGTCCTCAAAATTGTAATAACATGATGGGTTCAAACAAACAGAAAAATTAACTGCTGGCATGAGAAGGTCATGACCTGAGGAAACCTGAAATCTGTACTTGTGTAAAATAGAGTTAAAGAACCAAATGTTGCTCAGAATTTCAGAGTAATAGCTACCAATGTTAGTGTGTACGCATCAGTCAAGTCATCAGAGTAAAATATAATGATTAAATATATATACAGTTGTGCTCATAAGTTTACATACCCTAGCAGAATTTGTGATTCTTTGGCCATTTTTCAGAGAATATGAAT